>VXBJ01005844.1:753568-848165 GCA_013400055.1 Nycticryphes semicollaris
TATGTCCTTGTCGAGATCATCAACAAAGACATTAAACAGAAATGGTCCCAGTACTGAGCCCTGAAGAACACCACTTGTGACCGTCCGCCAGTTGGATTTGACTCCACTGAGCACCACTCTTTGGGACCGTCCATCCAACCAGTGCTTGATCCAGTAGATCACACGATCATCCAATTTGAATGCACACCTGAAACTGTGCATGAGTATTTACCCATAGGTGAAAGATACCCACTGGGTACTTCAAACTATTGGGCATAGAGAGAAGTTGTATTGTGATTTTAAAGAAAAGCGGTGACTCTCCCCATGCAGGCAGAGGGACCACTGCACTGCCGGAGACAGAGTAAGAGGAAGCATACCCTCAGCTATAACTCCAGCGAACCAGGACATGACTGAAGGAAAAAAAAAATAATGTTCAAAGGTTTTCAGCTGTTGCGACATGCAGCAAGCCTGGTCCATAACCCACCAATGCATACTTCCTCTCTCTTCCTCTCAGTTACTTCCCATCATGAAAAGCACTGAGTCGAGCTTGTTGTCTAACATGTACAGTTCCAGTTATCTAGGAAGCCTGTAGTCTGGGAGGGAAAAAAAGAAAAAACAAAACACCAAATCCAAAACTGGAAGAGACAGACAAAAAAAATATTGCAAAACCCCAAACCCCAAGAAATATTTAGCTTGTTTTCAAAGAGCTATGCATACAGAATTTATGTAAGTATTTGGGGGGTTGAGGTGGGGAGGAAGATGCATAATTTCATTCCAGTCATTTTCTAAAGTGCCTCTTACTATCTTATAAAATGGTGGGTTTAGTTGTACATTGTGCTGATTTATAGCCCTCTCTTCTAAAAAAGGAAAAAATGCTGCCTGTACTCTGCAAGAAGGGTTAAGTGTTTAAATTTGTCACTTTTTCAGAGAAACTACAAATTGGACTATGAAGCCAGCACGAAACAAAAGATAAAAAGAAAAAAAAAAAAAGTCTTAAATGGATAAATCATTCCAGCAAGCTCTGACTGCCACATTCAAAGTACTATCTTTTTCATGTTGCATGAGAAATCTAATTAAACGCTTCAAGGGGGAAAGGCAAAGTAGTTCTCAGGCTGACTATATTTGACCTTTCTTCCTTCAAGGTAACAAACAAACAAACAAGATGCTAATTATTGTCTCAGCTTGAATTTGCACTAAGAAAAAATGTTCTTAGCTAAGACTAAGGGAAAGCTGTAAATCTGCAGGAACTATAGCTCAGCATGACTTTGTTTTGGCTTTTGATGTCCAAAAAAGGATTCACTCAGGATGCCTTCACACAAGCCCATCATTTGAGCAGAGCTGTGAGTATGAGCATCCAACTCCCATCAGCTCCACTCTGACCTGCCCGGCTGGAAATCACTTGGTACAAAATTCAATATGATTAGGACTACCGAAGAACAAGCCTGTCAAAGACCTCTTTGATCAGATGGAATAAAATTGGAATTGTGTCATCATCAACGGCAACATAGAGGAACGGAATAATTCAGTCTGAGCTTTGGAAGAGTCCATCAAAAGACATGTCTTTGGTTTGATAATGTTCCTGTTATAAAGCCCTTGATACGAACCACAGATTATAGTCAGCTAAATGACTATTCCGACCATGATCTCTGGTTAGAAATGTCTGAGGTTGCCCCACCCATGTCTTCTGCACCTTTCTATACAGCCACATGCACCAGGGCAGCAAGAACAGCTCTCCCCTGAGAACCAGCACTCTCTTTCTGAGGACCATGTGGTGTTGTAAGGAGAGGTCACATCAGGCCATGCAGGAGCTGTTAGTCAGAGAGTTTGAGGGTGGTTTTGTGTAAAGTCAGGGTGTTTTCTTTCTCCCTCTGACCTTGAACTCTATCAGGCCACACATCCTATCAATTAATTCTGTTTAGGGAAATCCTTATCCTGTTGAAGATGAGGCAGACCTCCCATCATTAGGTTGAAAGTGGGCCAAGATTTCATTCTTAAAGCATTTGTTAAAATTAAAATCACCACAGGAAACTGAAAACTATCAGGAGTTAAAGCACAATTCCAGGCTCTTCCCTTGCATAGGTGTGCTTCAACATTTCCTGTAGTCAATCTAATAGATAACTTAATCAATGGAATTCTATTAAACCCTGGGAGCTGCTAAGATGTTCTACTCATCTAGGAAAATAAAACTTCTTCCTTATTCAAATGTTTATCTCCTGGCTTCTAGTTTTATAAAACCTAAGCTTTGAACATAGCACGTGGCTTAAGCAAAGCTTTTGGGATGTTGCCATCCTGCATCCCCTGATGGAGCCATGTCCACACCATGCAGACACGTGGTTTTTGGTGCAAAGTTGTATGAAGACTTCCTGAGGCAGGGAATTAGAAGTAAAGTACGGAAAGTGTTCCCTTAATAACTATTGATGTCTATATGGTACAAGTCATTGGTCACCGTCATGAAATTTTTCTAGTACGAACTGCAGCAACAGGAGGTTTATTAGTGTGGATGTGTCCACCTGCTAGTCCTTTGTCTACAACTGATATGCAGCTTTGGCCAACAAAATCTTCTATAAGCACCTGGTAGAAGTCTCATCATCGCTAGCCTTTTCAGTCCCTATGTGGGACTTCAACCTACCAGATGTCTGCTGGGAATACAATACAGCTGAGAGGGAACATTCCAGGAGGTTCCTGTAGTGTGTTGAGGACAACTTCCTGACACAGCTGGTGCGGGGGCCAACTACGTAAGGTGCCCTGCTGGACTTGTTGTTTGTAAATGGACAAGGACTTGTGGGGGATGTGACTTACAGAGGCTCTTTTGGGCACAGCGATCGTGAAATGATAATAAGCAAGGAGTGGGGTCAGCAGTACTGCCACCTTGGACTTCCAGAGGGCAGACTTTAGTCTTTTCAGGAGTCGGGTTGACATGGTCCCTTGCGAGGCAGTCCTGAAGGGCAAAGGAATCCAGGAAGGCTGGATGTCTTTCAAGAAGGAAGTTCTAAAGGCACTGGAGCAGGCAGCCCCATGTGCCAGAAAATGAGCAGTTGGGAAAAAGACTGGCATGGCTGAACAGAGAGACATAGTTGCAACACAGGAAAAAAAGGAGGATTTCTGGCCTTTAGAAGAAAGAACAGGCCAGTAGCGAGGACTATAAAGATGTTGTGAGGGTCTGTAGGGAGAAAATTAGAAGGGCCAAAGCCTAACTAGAATTTAATCTGGCAAATCCCCCCGCCACATTTCTATAAATATATTAGCAATAAAAAGAGGACTAAGGATAGTCTCCATCCTTTATTAGATGGGGGTGGGAACATAGTGACAAAGGATGAAGAAAAAAATGAGGTACTCAATACCTTCTTTGTGCCAGTCTTTAGTAGTAGGACCAGCTGTTCCCTCAGTACCCAGCCCCCTGAGCTAGTACATAGGGGCAGGGAGCAGAATGAAGCCCCCAAAATGCATGGGGAAACAGTGAGTCACCTGCTACAGCAAGTCTCCATACGCAAGTCTATGGAGCCAGATGGGGATCCACCTAAGGGTACTGGTGGAGATGGTGAAAAGTGTAGTCTTGGCTAACAGGGGAGATCCCAGTTGACTGGAAGTCAGCAAATGCGACACCCATCCAGAAGAAGGGACAGAAGGATAATCCAGGGAACTAAAGACCTGTCAGTGTGACCTGGGTGCCTGGGAAGGTTATGGAGCAGATAATCTTCATTGCCATTATGTGGCACATGCAGGAAAACCTGGTGGTCAGACCCAGTCAGCATGGCCATAGTGAGCCCAGTCATGAAAGGCAGGTCCTGTTTGACTAACCTGATGTCCTTCAATGACAAAGTGATCCACTTAGTGGATGAGAAAAAGGCTGCAGATATTGTTTACCTGAACTTTAGTAAAGCTTTTGACACCATTTCCTGTAACATTCTCATGGAGAATCTGGCTGCCCATGGCTTAGATGGGTGTACTCTTTGCTGGGTAAAAACTGGCTGGGTGACGAGGCCCAAAGAGTGATGGAAAATGGAGTTAAATCCAGTTGGCAGCCAGTCACAAGTGGTGTTCCCTAGGACTCAGTGTTGGGGCCAGTTCTGTTTAATCTTTATCAACAATCTGGACAAGGCAATCAAGTGCACCCTCAGTAAGTTTGCAGACAACAGCAAGCTGGGTGGGAATGTTGATCTGCTTGAGGGTAGAAAGGCTCTACAGAGGGATCTGGACAGGCTGGATTGATAGGCTGAGGCCAACGGTATGACATTCAACAGGGTCAAGTGCCAGGTCCCACACTTGGGTCACAACAACCCCAACAAGAGTATCTTGCCCTGTATCAGAAATAACGTAGCCGGCAGGACTAGGGAAGTGATTGTACCTCTGTACTCAGCCCTGGTGAGGTTGCGCCTCAAGTGCTGTGTCCAATTTTGGGCCCCTTACAACAAAAACTTCATTGAGGTGCTGGCACGTCTCCAGAGGAGGACAATGAAGCTGGTGAAGAGTTTGGAGCACAAGTCTTATGAGGAGAAGCTGAAGGAACTGGGGTGGTTTAGTCTGGAGAGAAAGAGGCTGAGGGGTCACCTTACGGCTCTCATACAGCTACCTGAAAGGAGGTTATAGCAAGGTGGGTGTTGGTCTCTTGTCCCAAGAAACAAGTGATAGGACAAGAGGAAATTACCTCAACTTGTGCCAGTGGAGGCTTAGGATAGAGATTAGGAAAAAATTCTTAACTGAAAGAGTTATCAAACTTTGGAACAGATTGCTCAGGTCAGTGGTAGAAGCACCATCCCTGGAAGTATTTAAAAAACATGAAGATGTGCTGCTTAGGGACATTGTTTAGTGGTGGTTTTGGTAGTGTTAGGCTGACAGTTGGAGTTAATGATCTTAAAGGTCCATTCCAATGTAGACAATTTTATGATACTATGATTCTGTGATTTTAGGAGCCGTGTTTTAAAGAACTAGAAAGAGCAGAGATGTCCTGCTCAGAAAAACACCTGCACAACACAGCCCAAGCCTAGACTATTTGAGTATCAAACAAAAAACAAAAAAAAGCAACAGGTCAAGTCATATCAAGAAACATGTGGGAGGAAACACAAACAAAAGTCTATTAAAAGAAATCAATGCCACAAACACAGGTGAAATTACCAATGCTACTTGCAGTGACACTTTATAAAAGCTCACAAACCATATTTTTCCTGGTAAGTCAGGGTTCAGCAGCGATGTCAATTCACGGGTCAGGAAATTGCTCCTCAAAATATAATAGGTTAGATGCAGCCTAGAAAGCATTCTTAGAGGCATAAAAAAGAGTTATGTTGCAGGTTCTTTACAGTATGTTGGGAAAAAGCTTTTGTCCGGTAAATCTGTATCAAGTGTTTCTTCTCCTTGTTCTATGCACTAGTGCTTAAGGTACAATAAAAAACAATCCCATGCACCTTTAAATATTTTATTGTTTGAATCAAAATGGCTCGTCTATGCTTAAAATGGATAGAGGTTTACCTTTATCAGGAGACACTGCAACTATTCTTTTGGAAATGTTTTATCAGTGTTCCACTTTGCAACATCCCTGCTGTAAATTTTACCATGAGGAATTCATTACATAATTGGATGTGGCTCTACTCAATTTATTTTTGCTTCCTAAGAATCCAAACATAATTCATGATTCGCGTATAAATTATACACAGGAGCAAGTGATATGAGTGCAAACTGCATATTACATTAAAGACTGAGCTGCTCAACTTCAGTGTCCAACATTTTAATTTTAAAATGGAGAATAAGTATGGGAAAGCCTTTTGAGCCTTCCTCAATACATGAGAAAGTGAAACACAGCAAGAAGAGGCTGAAGTCTCTGTCAAACCAAAACAATAGAAAAATGTACATTAGTAAACATGTAATTTATATGCAAACTTCAATTATACCAATCCAGAAAATAAGATAATGAAAACAACCAGCCAGCAGGAGTTGGCACTGCAGAGAGTTATATATTGGGGTGCAGGGAGATATTTTCTAATTTCCACACCACTCACCCCCCCCCCCATCAGGTTAGTATAATATCCAAAAAAGTAAGTCCAGGCTTTTAAAATAAGTAGAATAATTCGGGGTTATATTTTCAACAGGACTCAGCTTCTCCAGTTGGGGCCAATTTTTCAGTATGTCACAAATAGTGAGAATAACAGGAGCTTCTGAATGCTAAACTCTCCTGAAAAATGTTTTTCGTCCTTAATCGTCTAGCTAGAAATGATGCCTGCAGCCTGCAAAAAGGCAAGACAGACCCTCTGACTTTGTTTTTATCTCTACTCTGGTCTTTCCAGAAGGGCAAAAACTGAGCTAGATGTAAAAGCTCCATAAATTCTGACATTTCATCAAAACTCCAAGAGGAAAAAATATTAAGCAAAAATTAAATTCCCACCAAGAAATCTAACGTGATTATTTCAAAGAGATTGAAAACAAGTCAAAAAACATCTTGGAAACAGTTTTCTATCAGTTCGTCCACTATAGTGCTTCTCACAGTGTTGATATGCTCCATTTTCTCCTCTAGCCCCTGCTCACTTGATAAAACATCCCTTTGTTCATCTACCAGTGAGTAGCATGGAAGTCACAGAGCATCTTGTGGAAAGCAGTCAGGCAGGGAGTTCAGTCAGTGGGGGAAAAGCCACACAGTACTTGTGAAGGACCACCTAGCTAAGGATAGCATAAGTCAACCTTGGATGGGTAATGTTTAACTCCTCTGCGTGGTCTTTACCATAAGCAGTCTTCCTTTCTTTTCATTTTTCCCACTCTCCCCCACCCCCAAAAAAAAAGTTGATGTTTTCTGCAGCAGTTAAATCCTCTTCCCTTTCTACCTTTCCATTACTAGAAAACCGTGTCAGCTCACAAGCCTTAGGGCAGCCCTAATGGGACATGGCTGGACCTGAGGCAGAAATGGGCAACTCCCAGCAGAGGGATGCCACCTCATCACTGATGAGCATCTTCCTTACCAGGGCTGGGGAATCCTCCCAATGGGACATGGGACCTAAAGGACGTGGCAGTAGCACGGTGCCATTTGGCATGGCTAAAAGGGATTCAGACCAGAAAGAGAGAGAAGGAGAAAGCCAGAAGAATATAATCACACATATTTGCTGAAGCACTGAAAAACACCTAAAAGGGCTTTAAAGTAGTCAAGTAATAATCAGCAATGATTTTGCTGCTGCCTATCAGTCACACCTTGGATTCCAGAGGGATACAGATTTGAAGATAAGGGAGTTAGGGATGGGAGACGAGAAGAGAGGAGTTAGTGACGCAAATATCCATACTGATGGAAAACAAGAGACGACAAAGATGAGAAAGTCTCACTACAGGGAAGCCCATGGAGGATGCAAAGAATTAATACTCTATCCATCTGGAGCAGATGAAATATAGGTTTTAGTATTTTAGGAATTCATCCCTAAGCATCCTCTCAGGGCCTGATTCACCACTTGCTGTGCTCCATTTAGTCATATAAGTGCAGAATCACACAGCGGAAAATAACAGTTACTTACGGCTTCGTAAGACTGAAAGAAAGCATCACGTGTCTGTTACCTATGTGAACTTTTATCTAGCCTTCCTAGAGAAACTAACCAATAAAATTATTAATCAATCTTTCCAGAAGAAAAGACATTTTATCCACTTAAAATTCTGACCTATTTAGCCTCCAGCAGTAAAATCCACCAAGGATCTGACAGTCAGAAAACAAACCAATGCTACCAGGTACATCTCCCACAGCAAATAATTTCAAACATGGATGCGATGAGATTTTCAGCATATTGTTCTCTAAACTCATCTGGAGCAGAACTGAGCTTGCAGGGTCATCAAAATGCCAGTGATCTGCCATTAAAATGCCAAAAAGTGCCAGTAAAACTAACAGGGGCATAATGTATTATTATTCTTTAAGTGAAACACCAGTAGAGAGGTGTTTTGAGAAAGCAGTTTGGAGCTACTGAAATACCGAAGTTCAGTGAAGGGAAACAAACATCTGCAGTGCTATGGCCATGGGCTGACTGCTGGAAGGTCCTCTGCTTGCTGAAAATCAAATCAGATACGTGCTGCGATAATAGAGAAAACAGAGATTTACTCTCATCTTTGGAGTATCTTTCGAAAAGCAATGACTGTTGATAAGAGCCACTCCTTCCTACTTCATGAGTGCAAAATTATCTGGTTAAATGTACACACCACCACCCCTAAGAAATATTCCAATTTGTTATTTACAAGCACTGGGCATAATTTCTATTATAATTTGTGCCTTTATAAACAAATGCAGTATCACAGAGGCCTGAAAGGAACATCAGCAAATAGCTTGACTTAGAGCATTTCAAATAAACCAAATCATGGCACTCAGATTTTATTAAAGTAATTTTTCTATGGAAAATTGGTTTTCGAATTCTCAAGCTTTGTTGTAACAGAACACCCTATGGTGTATTTGTATGTCAGCTGATTCCAGGGACTGATTTGTACTATATGTCTGCAATTATTCAGTAAGGATATACCAATGACATAATTCTATGGCTACACAGGCTAAGCTCACCTCTTAAAGAGCAATGCTTGAAGTGGTGTTTTTTTTTCTTTTGTTATTAATCCTCCACACACTTTAAATAATTTATGGTTACTTAAAGTATTACAATTCCAAAAATTCTTTGTAGACTGAACCAGATGTTAATCTTCATTTAAAAAAAACAAAAAACAAAAAACAAACAAAAAATACTTCTTGAACCCAAGAGAGAGATAGCACCATTGATTAATAATTGAATTTTCCATCGTGCATCTTTGAAGGATAGTTGAGGAAAATTCTCTTATGAAATGTACTTTTGAAACATTACTGATGTATGAATTTCTTTGATTTTCCTCACTCTCCTGTCACTGCTTCCACTCTATGAAAAGCTTCTTTGCATCCTTCAGAAATTGTCTTATTAAAAAAAAAAATACATCAAGGTGCTAAGTCTGGCCCGTTGACTAAAATTACAATTAATAAGCTATGGGACTAAAAAACATTCCTAAGGCAGATGTGTGATCCCAACAAAGTAAACTAGAATAGCTACTGCTAACATCAACAGGGCCAGAATTTGGCACACTGTGAACTTTACAAGAATTATTCAAGAAGTAAGTCACTAGACACCCATCCAGAAATCAAGAATGCTAGTCAAGATTTATTCTTGGTTTATCTTTCAGATATTATGAAAACCAACATTAGCTATCATTCGATTGGGAATTTTTATGGCCTCGATAGTATCACCTTATGGCAAAGCAAAACATACAATGGCCAACTAGTATTTAGACAGCTTTGCTGGCTTGCAAAATAAGTCAAAATTAGTGCCTCACAGTATTGCATTCCACTAGAATATTATTATAAAGGTCACTAACAGTAGCAGCAACCCCTACAGCTGGTATGAAGGCAAGTCTTGCATTCAGTTTGGTGGAAGAACGAGGCATTTTGGCCACTGACATATGAATTTACATTCTGGAATTTGACACTCCCTCTTGACTTACTCAACTGTTTACCCTTCTCTTTATCATATTCCCTAAATCCTCATAGACACAAAGCATCTGCCAGGAGATTTTGCTGAAATCAGCAGGCAAATCCCATGGTAGCTGTGAACTACGATGGCTCCAGCTACTCAATGAAACCAGCATCTTGACCAGCTTGTTTGCTAGTCATTAGCCAAACAAGAAAATGCAGTCTGATAAGAGGCTGCTTTATGTGAGAGCAAAAATAAAATTTTCACCTTCCAGAGGGACACAGATTATTTATTAGCGATTATTCTTCTTGAAAACTCTCTTTTCCAGGAAATCATCTTTTCTCTCTTCACTTCAGAAAGTTTACACACAGCTTTCTAGGATGTCACTAAAGTGTGAGCAAACTATTTACATTCTTGCCATATGTCTACCGATATCCTGCAGCTGTCTATCTAATTTACAACCAGATAACAAACTTCAGCTTGTGTAACCATTTCCATGCTTCCCTAATTGCATGTTTTAACTCAGTTATGTAGTTAGGTTTTTTAACTTATTTTTTCTTCCCTAAAACTTATTCAAGTTTACACATTTCTCATTTTAAGCCTTAAATACCCTACATCCTTGGAGGTTTTTAAGAGACAGCTAGACAAAGCCACCCTGAGTTGGTCTCCTGCAGACAATAGTCCCTTCCTGACTGGGAGGCTGCATCACTAACCCCACAGATCCCATCCCACTAGCTCTCCTACACCTCCCAGACACTACCACCCCAGCACAGGGACAGGAAACCTAATTCCCTACTTCTTTCTGAAAAAAAGCAGTAAGACTCAAGCCACCCACCAAGAAAAACAGCCCTGATCCTTAAGAGACTAAGTACAGTTGTATTTTCAGAGTTCTAGAGACACTACAGGTGTTAAAACTTCGATTCTGTGTGCAACCATATGCCCGCTTCTGAAGTTCAAGCATGCACTATGGCCTGCTTCATGAGTTGACCACAACAGCAACACCCCTTAATTAGAGCCATGCATGAAGTAACCTACCCTACTGCATCAGGATTTGCACTTCTACTGCCTCCACAGTATTTCTTGATTGTAGATTCAATACTTAGTCTCCAAATGCCACAAACAAAACAAAAAAAAAATTAGCTCAAAGTCAAGATGCAACCGAGTCAGCATGTAAATTCCGTGTGTGAAACCGTGTGCCAGCTGAAACCCACCTGCAGCATAAGAAAACCTCTTGGGAAACTCTGCAGATGAGAAATTTTGTGTGTTTTGTGTTGTGAGCAGCTGCTTTGTATCCCCCAGAAGTGTCTTACAGTTGACATGCAAAGAAGGATGCAATCTCTGCAAGGCCTGGGAAAAATCCTAGCACGTTTGTCTTGGAAATTAATGTCTCTCAGATAATTTTCCAGGGCTCCAGGGTGAAGTAGGGAAAAAGTTAATTTCCTATTCCAAAGAAAGACTTGGCAATTTTACTTTTTTTTTCCCCAATCTGAACTAGTATTAAAATTATATGTAGACATCAGGAAAAAAGCTAATAAAGTTTTCCTTTTTGGTGAAACAACACTCTAGAAAGAAAATCATTTTAGGTTAATTAAAATAAACTACATTTGGTGAAAAGAAAAAGTCTCACTTTTCTCTTTTCCTATTAAAACACAGTAGAGTTAAAACTTCAAATGAAGGTCATTTGACACTAAAAAAAAAAAAAAATCATAATTTTGACATTTTCCAAATTATTTTTGTCTTACGTCCACTCAAATGAAAACACCATTAAAACTGATGAGCTTTAACAGGCGATTTTGTTTTGAAAAAACAATTTTTCTACAAGAAAATTGTTTCAATGGAGTATTTTTTTCTGTTTTTATCACTAATTATTCAAAGACACTGGAGTTCTCTGAATCCGCACATATAACATGGATTAAAGTGAAACCAGCTGGAGATTAAATTTCTAATTCACATATGGAGCTCATGACCCTCTTTATGAATCATCACACCGTTTGTTTAATATTTAATGCAACTCTTAGTTACTCTGAAGAAAATGTTGAACAACAGGGGCCCATAAAAATAAAATCACACAGCAAAATCACAACTATTTGCAAATCCTCTGTCTTCTATGTGACTTCATCACAAATCTGGCTGATCTAAGTTCATTAAGTTTATTTTTTCACTCCTGAGATGGTAAGATAAGACGGAACCTTAACAGTTCATATAAACATCTCTGGTTACATCTTGAGGGCCTCTAAAGATCCAGGCTCACCTTTCAAGCAAACCTAGGCATAGTATCTTGAGATTAAAACGAAAGCGTGTTGGTCTACTGGAGTCTTCGGAAAAGTGGAAATTAAAACCGTGCAGATCTAGATATAATTCTACTATCTTAAATGCATAGACCAAGCACACTAGAAAAATAACTTATTTGGTCATGTTCTCTCTTTCCTCAGCTCCTTAACTCACCAACTTGAAAAATAAATTCGAAGAACTATCAATAGGTACTCGTGGATCTCCTTGAACATACACCTGCAGTCAGGCACGATTTATCTACCCATTTTGAAAAGGCTAGAAGAAATATATTTTTTCTAAGTGCATTTGCTCAGGTTCTAAAAATTGCCATTTTGTTAAGTGCTATTAAATGAGTTGTCCAAGAAGTTTAAAGCCTCCTCCCCTCCTCATCTGAGCAAGGTCAGCAAATGTCAAGCCAAAACCCAACTCCTACACAGTCAACCTGAATCTGCCTTTTGTTCAAAGATCTGTTTCCACTCAATACGAAGACACGTCTCTCCTCCAGCTTTCAGAACAAAGCAGATTCACATCCCGTCCCCAAAAAACATCTAACCAGCAAAATCTCTTTGCAGTCATGTTATTTTCTGGCATCAAGCGTTCCTCTGCCTTCCTTTTTGGCCCCATCAGTGCTACCACTCCAACTCACCCTCATAATACCAACAAATTGCACGCCTCATCTCCTCTAGATGCCTATTTCAACCAGGAATTGATTGATACAGCATTAGTCAAGTCACATAAGACTTGCGCGGTTCACATCTAATAAGTCAGCATCAGTAGGCATGATCATTTAAAAGCTCCTTTTAATAATATAATGACCGAGTGGATTCAGTGTTAAAACATTCTTGTTGCATCTTCACTCAAAAGTGGTGTTCCAGGCAAGGCTCAAAACATGGCCAGCATTGATCGCCTCATGCCAGACAGAGTTAGGTGTGCAGCTGGACGACACTGGTGATCGGGCCTGGTGACATGCTGCTGCTCCATAGCTGCCACTGTCCTGCCTGTGGAGAGACAGCAGCAGGGGATGTATGAGCTCTCCTCATCCTCTCCAGCGTAGGTTACTGCAGCCCATGCTGAAGACTGCTGACACTGTCCTTAAGAGCAGATAAAAAATGTTCTCACAGTCCTTCTTGCAGCCCCACTGTGCTTCTTCACTCCTGCCAAACCCAATGGGCAAAATGGTTTTGCATATGCAAAGAGCTGTAAGTGCAGAGCAGAGCACTGTGCATCTCCAAGTCTGCATGCACCACTGGCAGTTTCTACATTTTGGTGCAGCAGACTTTAAACTGAAGGACTTAAGTGGCAGGGTCCAAAACGGCAATGCTCATGCCATCGCATCCAATGGAATAAGCCAGACCAACAAAAGCAGCAACAAATGTTACTTAGCTGCCTCCCAAGAGGAGAACCAGGGTGTGTATAGACCAGCAGGGAAATGTGCTTGATTGATTACTTCTCTGAAATGCCTCCACACCAACACACACAGCATATGGAATAAGCAGAATCTGTGTGCAGTCACAGGGCCATGATCTCATTGCAATTACTGAGACATGGTGGGATACCTTGCATGATTGGAATGCTGTCATGGATGGTTACATGATTTTTAGGAAAGACAGGTCACTGAGGTGATGTGGTGGAGCAAATGGGATGTAGCGAGCTCTGCCTAGGCGTAGATGAAGAATGAGTCAAAAGCTTTTGGGTAAGAATTAAGGGGCAAACTCAACACCCGCAAATCTATGGTGCCTGATGAAATGTACCCACAAGTGCTGAAGGATCCAGCAGATGTTATTGCGAAGGCACTCTTCATCATCTTTGAAAGGCCATGAAGAACAGCAGAGGTGTCTGAGGACTGGAGGAAAGCCAACGTCATGCCAGGGCAAGAAGGAGGACCAATGAAACTACAGGCTAGTCAGCCTCACCTTCATCCCTGCAAAGGTGTTGGAACAGCTCTTTCTGGATGTCATCTCTAACCATGTAGACGAAAACGTTATCAGGAGTCACCAAGGGGAAATAATGCCTGACCAATCCGACAGCCTTCTATGATGGTATGACTGGCTCAGTCAGAGGGGACAGCAGAGGATGTTGTCTACTTCAACTGTAGCAAAGCATTTGACACTGTATTCCATAACTTCCTATCACAGAATCACAGAACTGTTTTGGTTGGAAGAGACCTTTAAGATCATCAAGTCCAGTCGTTAACCTAGCACTGCTAAGTTGCCACTAAACCACATACCTCAGCACCACATCTACACAATTTTGAAATACCTCCAGGGTATTTAAATACTCAACCACTTATCTAGGCAGTCTGTTTCAAAGCTTGATAACCCTTTCAGTCAAGAATTTTTTCCTAATACCCAATATAAAACGCCCTTGGCACAACTTGAGGCCATTTTCTCTTGTCCCACTATATATTCTGTTCATTACTTGGGAGAAGAGACCAATACTCACCTCACTCCAACCTCCTTTCAGGTAGCTGTATGAGAGCGATAAAGTGTCCCCTCAACCTCCTTTTCTTCAGGCAAAATAACCCCAGTTCCTTCAGGTGCTCCTCATAAGACTTTTACTCCAGACCCCTCACCAATTTTGTTGCCCTTTTCTGAACATTCTCCAGTATCTCAATGTCTTTCTTGTAGTGAGGTGCCTAAAACCGAACACGGTACTCAAGGCATGACCTCCCCAGCTCAAGAAAGACAAGGAACTACTGGACACAGGCCAGGGAAGGGCTACAAAGATGATCAGAGGACTGGAGCATCTGTCTTATGAGGAAAGGCTGAGAGACCTGGGTTTGTCTAGCCTGGAAAAGATGCTTACCAGTACTTATAAATATCTAACAGGTGGGTGTCAAGAGGATGGGACTAGACTCTTTTCAGTGGTGCCCAATGACAGGAGAAGGGACACAAACTGGAAGGAAGGAAATTCTATCTGAACCTGAGGAAAAACTTGTTTACTTTGAGGGTGCCAGATCTCTGGAACAGGCTGCCTAGAGAGGTTGTGAAGTCTCCTTCGCTGGAGATATTCAAAACCCACCCGGATGCAATCATGTGCAACACTGTGTGAACCTGCTTTAGCAGGGGGTTGGACTACATGATCTCTGGAGGTCCTTCCAACACCTACCATTCAGTGATTTTCCAAGTGAAAAGCATGTAACTGCAGTCCTTCTGCACAGCCTCTCTGCCTCAGCACTTAGCATCCACAGAGCATGGATGTTGAGGTTACTGTCTCTGCAAGCTTGAACCCATTTGAAGGGGTGGCTGTGGGCACAGAAATCCCAGATCACCCATCTCCCTAAATAGGGCAGCAGCAACAGGGAAATATTTTCTTCCTTTGGAAATACCTAGCACCCACTCAGTGGGAAAACTAGGCACTTAGAGGAGATTTTTCTCCTGTGAAACCACTTGTGGGGCCCTTTGCCGAATTATGCATCTAAGTACAGACCTCCCAAGCTCAGCAACACTGTCCTTGTTGCCTCTCCCTGCTATGCAGCCTGCATAACTATTCCAGCAGCACTTCCTTGTGTGCTCCCCAGCAGAATTAATTAATGTTTGCACAGTACTTTGAAGATGAAAGTACTAAGTGACTGCTGAATATCATGCCGGATTCTCAGCTGGTTTAAAAACTGGCATTCGCAGAGCAGCATCTGGGCTCATGATCACCCTGTCTCATTAGAGAGATTCTGTGGAAAATGTAAAGAAAAAAGAATTAAAAAAATAAATACATAAGAGAAAGAGTATAGAAAAAAAAAGAATATATAAAAATATATAGAAAAGCAGCACTGGAGTAATAACGTTCCTGATTTTCCCAGAGTCCTATTCTGCAGGTGAAGAGTACAAATCTTCAGAGGCATGACACCATTCTCCTTCAAACCTCCTTAAAACTCACCTCTGCTGAGATGCCTACAAATCATTCAGCACCAATTAGCCAGCTGATGTACTGTGACTTCTGCACATTACACTTACCATAACTATCCTAGCTTTTAATGTTGGCCCACCCCATCTGTTTACTCAATGTGCTCCTTCTTTCCTATCCTCTGCCTCAAACACTTGCAGGGATATTTCTTATATAGATACTAAATATATACATATCAGCCCAAAGATACACAGATACTGACAAAATGTTTTCCCAGTCCTTTGCAGGTTCTATACAATATGGAAGTGCAAAAGTCTGTCTCAAAGGATAAAGCCTCAAAGGTTTCAATCCATTTATGAGTTGTGTGTTCCTGTATAAAACCGTTGATCATGGGAAGCAACTCAGGAGGTTTAACTCAAGCACATGTTACATTTAAAGCAGCTGTGTGTTTCACCTAACGGCACCATGCTGCTGCAGTTTAAGGGCTAAACATTCTGCTTATGCTAGATACTTTTTGAAATAGGAGGAATTGCTCTTAAAATTGCAAACACGTGATCCAAGAGAAAGTTGCATCAGTGAATTAGTCTGTCACTTGCATAAACTACAACAGCGATAAGGGGAGACAAAATGACTCGTTAAATATTACAGAGACTGTAAAGAATGCCTTCCTCTGGGGACTTGCAATAACACAGCTGGCTCTGTGAGGAGGCAGGGCACCAGAAGACTGCAGGCATCTCATGCTGGACACCATGACTGATGGGAGAAGCACCTCCATCAGCTGGATGTGTGTGGGATGAAGCATTAGTGATGAGCAAGGCATCTGGAGGGTGTGGCATTAGAATGAGTGTCCTCATTGATGAGCAAAGGGACCAATGCTGCATGGCTTGGATCCAACCAAATCTCAAAAAAAACCACAGCTCCAGTCATTTCAGTAGGAAGTCATGCATGCAAAGGGTGCAGTACTCTTTTCACGGCCTCACTAGACCTTCAACTTCTTAACTAAATCAGTCACATTTGCTGTTCACTAAGATACAAGAGGAGCACCCTCAAGCCTCTTCCCGTGTGCAACAGCGAGACCCTACTCACTCAAATGCCTAAACTAGTGCTGGACTTTTAGATATTAAAATGAAAACATCACACCAAAAACCAGCTTCCATGCTGTGAGATTTCAGCATTACAAACACCAAGGACACTGCGTTTGGAACAAGCCGTTTTTTAAAAAAGGTAAAACCTAAAGGAGGTTTTAAGGGAGAGGCAGCTGATCCAGACTAGCCAAAGGGATATTCAATACCACGTGAGACCATGTCCTGTATATAGCCAGGGAACTGGCCAGGGGAAGGCTGGGGTAGAGGGGGCAGGAAGTCACTGCTTGGGAGTGGGGCTGGGGGCTTCCCAGGTCTGCTCAGTGAGCAGTGCTACATTAATCATGGTTTGTACATGGGGGGCGGGGGAGGTGGTGTGAAGTGGGAGGGGGGTGATCCTCATGGTTCTTTGTTGCCACCTGGAGCTAAACCACAACAGGCTAGCAACCTCAAGGTTTCCATCTGAACGCCCTAGGTGCAGCAATACTGCTTAAAACATGATGATGTTCCTATCCCATGGATGGATACCCCTACCCATCAGAAAACAGGGGGTGTGCCCATATATACACAGTGTCGGTGACAGAGAATCATGAATGCAACCAAGGAGGTAAATTTCCAAGGCTTGTGCCTTGGGAAAAGCTGGGTCTTTCCCCATCCTCCAGTCTGTTTCATGCTCCTGCTTTCCAACTAAAGCCTCTCTCCAATGAGAAGCATCCCTTCTGCCTCTTCAGCATGCCTTAGGCTGATGCTCTGCACTCGTAGCCTTAGTCTCTAGAGAGCTGGGATGAGATTTTCAAAAGCACTTAGTGCTGACCTACCTCTGCTCTAAATCAGTCTGATCATATTAGGTTAACTATATTTAAGTTTGGTCATGTATATTTTGTCATAATAAACTTACCCCAAAGGAATGCTGCTGCTTTTAAACAAGATTTCTAGACCTGTAACTATATTTATGCATCTCAATAAGGAATCTGATTTTCCACTTCTAGTTTTGTGGATTTTTATTTGGAGCACATTGAATATTTAGTACTGTCAGAACAGAGGTCAATGCAATTATATCGTACATCTTAAAAGGAAACAGTTACCTCTAAATTCAGTGCTAAAGAAGTGCTGAAGTGCTGCACTGGAAATCTTAAAGAACTCCAAAAACTAATGTTTAATATTAATAGTAATCTCAACCCAGCCAGAATGAGTTTTTCTTTTTTTTTTTTAAAGTATCTGTGAACAGTTCTGCATACAAAACCCAAATACGAATATAGGACTTTATCTTTTGCCTCCTGTGTTTTTTTAAAAAACAAACTGCCAGGCAGTGAGTGTTTCTAAATGGTACAAGAAATACCTGTCATCTCTCACCAGCTCTTTGCCAACACACAAACAGCAGAGAACCACTTCTCAACTTAGTACATATGGCACCTCCAGAAACACCAGAGTAAGAGCTGAAGAGTTTTGGCCATGAAGCTCGTACAGTGTAGGTCTAAATGTACCCTTACAGACCTGTGGTTTTCTTTTTTAAAAAATGGTATGTTCAACTTTCTTCTGCTGTATTTTCTCTTTTGATATATATATATTTTAACTGAATCTGCAATTGGTCTAAATGACTGACAGTGAAGGTGAAGGAACAGCCTGTTAGTCTTGAATGCTGGGGTAGTGAATAGAGAAGCTGACATGTTAAATTTCTTCACCTCCAACCGAAATTATAAATTATAGACTTCTTTTATACTACCATAATACCAAGTTCATCTTAAAAATAGAATGATTCCTTGGGGGTGTTTTTATAGTGAAAAAATACCTATCTAATGCTGTACTCAGCATACCTTCATATTTTAATATAATTGGAATGATTGTTCCAATTTTCTTCTTTTTTTTTTTTTTGAAATTAAGGAGCAGAATCAGATCATCTTACATTTTTCAAAAGATTTATCATTTTGCTTCAGCAGGACATTCTGAAATTTTCAAAAGCTGTCTGTAATTTAACGTATCCTCCTGTTCTACCCACAGCTAATTGGCAGGTTGCATCTTCCCACCTTGGCCAAGGGCCAATTTTTCTGAGCCTCTACAAACTTTGCAGGGAGTGGAACCAAGATCTGAAGAAGGTGGTAGGAACTAAAGTTTCCACCCTATAAAAACCCCTTAATTCAGCCTTCATCCCTAAGCAAGTAACTTTGGCAAAACAAATTAATCAGTTTGTGTAAGAGCAAGCACAGGCCATCAATAAAAGCAAAGCAATAAACCACGGGGAAATGCCTTCAAGCCAGACACAGTGCATTTAAACTCTCCAATTTATTTTGCATGGGAGGGAGGGAAGAGAGCTCTTAAAAATTTTGTCTAAAGTAGACTCATTTCAAAACATGCTGGTACAACACCTCAAGGCCCAACTCCGAACAGCAGTGTAACTATCTGTGGTAGTGCCAAGACAATGAAGATAACTGCATCGTGTGGAGGAGGGTGCAGGGAAAAGGGTAGATGCAGTCACGCTGGCCTCAGGTCCTCTCCCCCACCTCAAGGTAGACCCAAGCAATAAATCCCTTGATCTGTCCCAAAGTCCTGATAGCACCCAGGGTAGTTGTTAAAAGTCACAGTGAAGCAGGGTCAAAGGGTGACCTTTTGCCACGTGGTAGCTTGGGCAAAGTGCCTTCTGTTCCCCTGGGTTTTCTGTACCTTTAATGTAAAGGCTGCTGCCTACTGACTATCCCACAGGATGAAAAGTCAGCCTCAAGCCATCTGTACAATGAATTTCCCTCCAGCTCAGTTAACTACCGCTTCCCTTCAGTTACATCAGTGTGCCTCAATCGTATGAAATATTTTCAATTTCCAGAACAGTTTTGACATGGGAATCAAGAAAGTGACAGGGAAGAAAAATACACTTCCAATAAAATTTGGTGCCATTCAGGATTGCTTTCACCTCAGAAAAAATCCTCTTAAGAAACAAATAAACATATATTATTTATATTAGCAAGATTTTCTCCTAATAGTGCAATTAGTCTTGAGAATAGACTTGGGCATTATATAAGCACATACTATCAGGAACACTTCTCACAAATTAAGGAAAGCATTTGTCATTTCTACTGTTGACACAGTGCTTTAAATGCTGTATTAGCAACAAATCCCAAGGGACACCCTGAGCAGTCCCTCTCAAGGAGCAGGCCAATGCATCAACTCCTGCAGTTTCCCTTTCACTGCCCAAAGGAGGAGAAGCATGGTCAAGGAGCATCACTTGCATGGGAAGGAGGCAGCAAGATGCACAGCACTGCAACAAGCTTGTTAACAAGTCACAGCTAAGACATCGGAAAGACTTTGAGACTTTACCTCTTGCAAGCAGGTTAGTAGTCTCTGCAGAAACTCCATCCCAGCCTCCCACCGAGGTCTGGAACTCACACCTTTTGTCTTTGCTGCCCTACTCAGTACAACACACATGAACATACCTGCTCATTGCCTACCATTGTGTGCATTAAGCAAACACAGTTTGTTTTATTTCAATTACTGTGGGGCTGGTAAATTGTAACCCTTATCCATCAATGGGATGGGTCTTCATTAGTCTGTTCCCCATCATTTAACATGACTATAAGCTATCGCCAAACAGATTATACCAACTAATCCATTACTATCCTGTATGCAGCAAATGGGGAGCAAATTGTATTATTCTGGTAACTGTTTAATGTTTGCCACCAGACACAGGCAAATGTGTCCAGGAAATGCTTACTTGCCCAATGTCACCTGATGGGTATGTCCAGACACCCTAGACATTTCCAAGGAAGCCACAGGGAATAACTGCAAAAAAAGTAGAGCCACTGCGTAGAGTAAGAAGAAAATAAGCTAATAAATACTGATGTGATATAGCCTAGAGTGCAAAGCAAGGTTTTATTACATGCTTTAAAATTAATACATGCTATTTTGTCAGTATCAACACACACTCAAAACACCTGATCCTTCACACTCCACAAACCCTATGCAGCAGCAAAATTGAACCCCACCATTGTCACTTCATCACCTGTGCAAAGGCACAGAATGAAACACCCATGCCCCCACCCTTCGTGCTCAGCTGATATTAAAAACAGCCTGAGCTGTTTTCTTCTTGTCAGAATCAGTTTTCTCATCTGGTATGTACAAGCCATGTTTACATTTTCCTACAATGGTTTTTCCTGACTCCTGCTTCACCTAAATATAACCTCTCAATCATGTTATTTGCTTTAATTTAACAACAAAAAAAAACCCCAAAAATATACACCCAAAAAAACCCAACTAAAAAAAAACCCCAATCCTAATATCTGGGTTAAAGCAGTTTTATTTCATGTTGTTTCCACATGTAGTCTGAGGAGAAGCAGCATTTCCAGATCACAATTCTCATTGGGGATGGGCAAAATCACCTTCTGAGGATGTCCACCTTTCTCAACCAACCACAGGGACAAGTCTCTTCATACCGGTGCCCTCATCCAACCATAACTCATTTGTCAATTCCCTGGTTTAGGCTCCAGGTGGGGGATAGGAGGATAGCAATAACACCACTCAGTGCTGCACTATTTCCAGCTTCTCTTCAGCCTACACAGTGTAATATCTGGAACATCTAATAACAATTATTAATTGCACTTTACTGTAAACTGTAAAATAGATAGGGGTAATGTACAAATAAGCCCAGGCACATCTGCAACACAAAGAAGCATGAGCCCCTGCTCTTCAGCTGGGTTCAGCTTTACCATGCAAAGTTTGACCCATCCATTATGTACATGCTACAACTGAGCTTTCCAAAATCCATCAATCTGCAAGCCTTGGCAACAAAACCAGCCCAAGAGATATAAGTGACAATCTGAAAAGATACTCCCTAGGAATTTGATTTTGTAAACAAACATTTCAGCTAATTGCATTCTTGTTCTCAGTGCAACGAAGGCCCTATTTAGCCAAAGCATTTGTCTACAGAGCTTAGTTTCTTCCATTTAATGAACGCTGATGCTGTCTTAGCCTCAGCTGGTATATCATCAGGATCAACATGAAATGCTAATGGAGAAAGATGCTGAATATCATTTCAAGTGTTTAAGTTACAACCAGAGCTATTAAAGCAAATTCATGTTTAAAATGTTACCTGTTCCTCCTCAGGCTCCCCAAGTGAGACAGATTTAAAAGTTTACGTGGGGAGAAGTGATTCATAAATGGCTACACAGATCAGAGAAGATAGCCTTTCATTGTTAATTACAACCAGCATTTTCCAAACCAAAGATGGTCATTTTGCAGGCACAACACATAACCGGTGAGGCTCATTTTATTTTGTCACCTTCACAAATTAGTTTACTTTTTAAAAAACAAGGTGTCTGCCTCCATCAGCAGAGAGAACCATGCCACCCAGACAGGAAAATACTTTCATGTTCTGCTTGTAGTCCATGGCAGAAAAAATCCAGCAGGCTTCTCAATTTTCAGTCACCTTGTTGTTTCAATGCAGAAATCAGTGTTGCTTGCTGTGGCATCCCTAACATGAGACTGTGGTGCACCCATGTAAGACAATCACCCCAGTCTCATGAATCTAGTTCTTTGCAATGAGAAAACTTCCTTGTTTTCGAACTTTCCCACTGCTAAACCAAAGAGCCGGAGGTGAAATAGAAACAGCAACAAGGAGGAGGAGAATGCTTCCTGCCCCTCATCTCTCTACAGCAACTGCAACGAGTCCAGCCCCAGTGGCATCCATAGCATCCTTGCACCGCACGCTTCAGGGACATCATGGAAATAGCAGGAGGTGATGATACATTTTAAGAAATGCTAGTCTTCCACTAGCCCAGAGAGAACACTCTCAGACACCATCTGCATTTTAAAGCAGGACTGTTTGTTTCTCCCCATGACTCAGACTGC
The DNA here is from genome assembly GCA_013400055.1 of Nycticryphes semicollaris. Taxonomy (NCBI): domain Eukaryota; kingdom Metazoa; phylum Chordata; class Aves; order Charadriiformes; family Rostratulidae; genus Nycticryphes; species Nycticryphes semicollaris. The sequence goes on from VXBJ01005844.1 coordinate 776,004, forward strand.
TCCTCAACCTCTTTGAGGAACAACTTTTCCTCACACAGGCTTCTGGTGGATGCGCCTGCTAATAACCAGGTTTTGAAATAAGCACCCAAAATACTGGTTGGAGCCCCTTGGCACTTGCCAGACAGAGTACACTGCTGGCAGCTATCACTGGAAATACTGAAGCTATCCTCATGCAGATTTTAAAAGGCCACTATTTATGCATGTAAATTCTGAAGGACATTAGCGGCATCGCTGACACACACTGACAGCCAGCCCAGCTCCAGGAAGGGAATAAGCAGCAGTGACTGTCTGAATAATTGATGTGCTTTTACTCTGCCCCATGGCCCAGTTATTACATTGCTCACTCTCTTCAACTGCCTGTGGTTTCTAAATTAATTAGAAATCTTAATGTCATGGCCAGACGGTTAAAAAGAAGGGGAAAAAAAAAAAAAAGGCACTGAAAACAAAGGAAGCGAGTGCTTCTCATGCCCTTGAGCCTTAGGATCTCTTATTTTGGCCTGGCCATGCAGGGAATAAAAGCACGGTGTCAACCTCTGAAGCTTTGGAACCGCTCACCAATGCTAATAGCAGCACAGCATGAAATCCACTGCAAAAAAGCCCCCATTTCATGGGGGTGAACATCCCCATCAAGGTCACCTCTCCCGTAAGATGTAAAAAAGCGTTTCTGAGGGGATGGAACATGTGCAGAGCAGCTAGCATCTCTTCAGTACAATGAAATACGACTTATAAATCCCTAGCCTGGCCATTGCAAACTAGTGCCATGCAGCACCGAATGAAAGGACGCTGCTGAAGCCTAAAGGAATTAGGGAGTTTGTGGTTGTCCTGCTCTTACAGTCAACAGAACTAAATGACTCTGTGGGATCACTGTCACAGGCTGAAAAAAATTTGTGTAAAACCACCTGACCTCAGAGAACAGAAACAAACATAAATGCTTGGATTTGGTGAGATAATTTTAAATTACACCGATAACATAAACTAGCATTTCACCTGCTTATAAAAGAGCAGTGAAATACCAGTGAAACTCAACAATGCAGCACAGTCCTCTTTGCCAACACATTGCATCTTACTGTAATCTGTAGGATACTGAGGCAGAGAAAGGTATAAACCACCTTCTTATTATTACCTTTGGGAAATTAATGATTTTAAAGAAATTGGACTTTTTAATCTTTCTTTTTGGCACGGATAAACACACTTAAAGCAATGAATTATCTGAATCCCCAGTAAAGTTCTTCTACATCACCTGTACATGTTAAATGCCCAAAAATTACAGTTCCAGGGCAGAAAAATGAGCTGACAATGGTGACACAAGTCTTACAGAGTTATAAATTACACTGTAAATTCTAATGGAAGTATCTGCCAAAACAAATCCCATTAGTTAGCACACAAAAAGTAATTCAAAACACTGTGAGTCCAAACTACAGAAGAGTGTGGTTCTCAAAAAACTTAATGCATCAAACATTTACTTGCTCCTAGAGCTTCTCCCTTTATTTGCTATTTTTCCTCTCCCATCATAATTTTGCATTAAATTGATGCATGCAGATTCCACCACAAAAAAAAAAACCAAAAAACCAAAAACAAAACGAAACAAAAAAAACCAACCAAACCACAAAAGGATCAAAGCAAGTTGCAAATTTAAACCATTTCAGTAAGTTTCAAAATCCTTCCTGAGAACTGAGATGGCACTTCCATCTGTAGGGTGGGAAGATGGGCTGATGCATGAAGAAGGCAGCATCAGTCCACCCTATGATTTTTTTGTGTTTGTCATCTTGGCTTACATACTGCCTCTAAAATGCACATGCTAATTATCGGCACCATGGCACTGCAGATGTAGTGAACACAAGATGTCAGTCACATGCATTTTTCAAACCCAAACAATGAAATCAAGTGTCTCCTAAGAACACGTTACATGTTCATACAGAAGCTTTCCTGACCCTTGCAACATCTTCTACCTGTATCTCTTCATGTCTGTGTTTTAACATTTCACCATATTTGCTTCGATATACTAAAATATACAGGCCTTCATGATATATATTTCCTTTTGCTCTCCATACGGTGGCATCTATACACATCTCACTTTGAAATTTTATATTAATGATTACAAAAACTAACTGAAAGGTTAGCTAACTGAAAGGCTCATGTAGATTCCTTTGGGTTATCAACAGTAATACAAAAACCATACACAAGCTTTAAGGCAGACATGGAGTCCTCGTCCCTCTTCTGATCACCATACAGCTGAATGGTTGGACCAGCTGAAGCAGGACCACGATTCTTCAACACAGCCATGCCCTCCTCCTTGCCCTATTTCTACATCATTTGCCTCCAAAAAGGAGCAAAGTGCAAAACCACACAACGTCCTACAAGGGTGCTCACCTCTAAGCCTTGAAAGAATGTGGAAGAAGATACAGGAGACAACAACACAGAGCAGCAGAGCTTACCTCGCTGCTTTTCAGAGCCTAGTCTTTCAAGATGCAGCCCCCGGCAAAGTGGCTTATGAAAGTTTGATGAACAGCATTTTGTTTAACACCAGCAACTGAGCCATAGCCCTGTCGAGCTGCATTGCCCAAGCAAAATGTCACAACCCAAGAGTATCAAGAGACTCAATTGCAAGAGGCAGGCTCACAGGCAGCAGAGGAGCTCATGACCTCTGGAGCAGGGTGTGCCACCCAACAAGTTACTTGGTCACCAAAATAAGAGAAAGCTGCTGTAACACTGATGAATACTAAGCCTCCTTCAGTACTTGCCCACTGTGCTGCAAGGCTGTGCTAGGTGGTCTTGCAAATATAGGGAAGTCCACAGTCTTTTGTGTTAGCACACACAAACCTTGATTATTTCCCCCCAGCCCTTTTACCTTTTTCACTTCAACATGCACTGAAAAGATTCATGGATTCATTCCCTACGATTTTGCTTCAACATTTTCATGCTCTACTGATTTTGCTCCCCTGCCCCTTTCCCATAAAGGAATATTCTCAAGAAACAGCCATGCCTGCATAACTGAAAATACACAAAACCAGCGCTGTAGGCTCACGCAATTTTAACAGGACGGGCAGTTAAATTTTTCAGCACAGCTAACAAATGAGGCTAGACTGTATAGTCTGGTAATTACCTTTTCTTGTTCTTTAGGTGATAAAAATCCACACACTATTTTTTGAAGAGTACTGAATTCAGCATTTCTGGAAACAAAGAGAAAAAGAAAAAATTAAAAAAAAAAAATTTATACTTGCCTTTGACACCTTATATATGCACCAGAGGATGCAGCAACGAACAACTGGTTTTGGTCATCTGATCTTTGAAAGCCTATAAGAATTTTTAATCTATATAAAGCACAGCTCTATAGGAAGACAGTACTAGCACATAACCAGCAACAATTGAGAAAATGAGTGGAAGTTTTAACTGCAAATTATAAAAAAAAAAACCCCTTAGAGATACAAGTAGTTAGCAAACACATGTACAGGTGCATGAGTATCTCTTCACCATAACAGACTCCAATGTCATCTGGATAAACTATTGTTATACTAGAGGATTTATCAGAAATTTTTAAAGGTTGTACCAGAATAACAAATAAATACCTAGTTTTGAAAAGAACATAAAATAAATTAGGATTGTAAGAATGGTAATTCGTGTTCCTCAGCAGTTACATCTTAAATTTCCTTCATCCCCTTACATCTTGTCTTCTAACTATAGTGTTAGATGCTAAATGTAACATTAATTGGCAAAAGCATGAAATTCATGGATCCAGGTAAGCTTCGTGGAAGTGTTGGTTTTATTAGGATTAATTACACATGACCAACTGCTCCTCACAGTTGGGATTGCTACAGATGAAATTTTGGTGGGAATCAGTTTTGTCAGAATCAAGCTGGACAGCACAGGACCCCCCGGCCCCATCCCACCCCAATTAAACAATTAGGAAATAAAATAAAAAACCCACACAAACGAAACATCAAGGAGTCCTCCTGCCTGAATTTTGCTTCCAACGTTCACTACAAACCCACCTAATTTTCCACAACTTATAGGGAAGAACACAGGTAATTTCATTTGGAAGAGGTATATTAAAATGAAAAACTATAAAGCCTGATTAAAATAGGATCCAGCGTTAAATGGGGAACAGCTGCTCCAGTTGCAGTGGCAGGTACCTAAGGCTTCCCCAACAGGGACTGCAGCAGAGCTTTTCCCCTGCTGCTGTGGTACCGTACCCCAGACCATGGTATAGCTTAAAAACTTTGTAGACCGCAAAAGTGGACCTAGGGTTCTGTTTTCACAGCTCAGCTGATCCAGAATGACCCTACTTTAATCTTTGGTGCCAGAAAGGGAAAGTTTAGTCCCAGCTCTATCAATTCCTCAGCAGCTACTCTCCTGAGAGTATGAAAAGGAGGCTGAGGCATCTTCTGTCCCCAACACATAATTCATCTTATTTATGTACTAAAGGAGCAATCACTTGCATTCAATAACCTTGGACTTCGGACAAGTAAATTAAAACTTAAAACAAGACTTGAGAGTCCAGCGTGAATGCTGCTTATTGAGTGATTTCTCTATAACAGGCAAGTATAGAAGGCTTTGGAACAAAAAGAGACCTATTCCAGGTTGCCCGTCACCAAAACTGCTCCTGTAAGTAAGACACAGGTTTTGGACCATCTAAGAAATTTATAAGCAAATGTGGGGAAGACCAGTTATTATTTCTCACTGAACAAATGAAAAGGTCTCCAAATGTTAGTGGTTTTCAGACTTGGATTTTCATCTAATATATATACAATTTCAGTAGGAAAAACACTTTTACAAGTGCAGAGCAGACCAGGCAACACCTCATGAGGACATCCATATACTTTAATTCTAGGAAAATTGCCCTTTGTTTAGACTACTCTGCTTGCGTTTTACAGCAAAAACTCCACTTGGTTCCCAGAAGCTTTTGGAGAGTAACTGATTTGATGGCAGCAGTACAGAGCAGAGAAATGGTAGTTTGCCTAGCCTGAAAACATTAATGTTTGTTACCCCATTAACTTGCAATGGCTTTTAAAATGAAATTAAAATGAGACCTTTGCTTCATTATAAATGAAACCCCAGATTTCACTTCTGATTGGAGCATAAAGGGTTTCAGACAGTACAACATAGAGTGGTTTATGGCTCTTCTGAGTCATTTTAGGATTCGGCACATGCTCTCCTCCCAGCTCACCTTTATTTTATCATAATGTGAATGTACTTCTTGCCTTCACTCCTCAAATGCCAAATGTATAACCCTGAAATGGCCTTTGCCATATGCTATTTCTATGCAGATTTCAAATGTAGTTTGGGGAATTCTTGTTCTTATTAAAATAAGAAAGGAACAATACATGTATTCCTGCACAGCAAAGATATTACGAAATGCTTAACAGAGAGTCAGTGCTCACTGGCACTGGATGCACTGCAGGAATTACAGGGATTTAGTGTTAGCCCTAAAAGACAGAATAAATACACTAAAGAGACACTGCTTTACCTCTGACTCCTCTTAATACTCACAGCACTACAGCGCCTGCCCCATATGCAAAGGACACTCTTTTTTCTTTTTCTTTTTTCTTTTCTTGTACTGCTTTCCACACCATTTGACTACAGGACTTCTCAGAAAGCATTTTGGTGTTTCTTACCCAGTTCTTCCCAATTTTACTCTGCCTGGAGAATTTGGCAAGTGATTTCATTCAAGATGCTACCAGAGAAGGGAAATCACCTTCTCTCCCTTGCTCCACCCCTCCCTTGCTCCATTACCCTGGAGCTCTGCCGGCACAGATTACTGCTAAATGGATAACAGAGATCCTTCAACAAACCCCACTCCTACTAACGTGACTACTTATTCATATGGCATTCATATTTCTAAATCTTCTGCTATGGTGAGTAATGCATCCACCCATACAGGACAAGGGCATAGTGCTCTGCATCACTAGATACCAGAAAAAGGACAATTAATCTGTAAACCACTATGGTGCTGCACCTTCATGCCAAAACAGAAGCTGCTATTAGGGAGAACAACAATAAACACTTTCTGTTCGACAACAGCAAAGGCTGGGAGGAGAATCCATCAAGATGGGGTGGCTCACCCTGGAGCAGCTGTCTTCACTGCAAAAAGCCAAGCAGTCTGGCTTGCGTCATTAATGCTCACAGCACAGGGACCCACAAAAAAAAAAACAAAAAAAACCAAAACAACACACAAAGGTTTAGACAACCAGCAGGAGGCTTGTGAAAGAGCCTTGTTTGCTAAAACATACTAACCACCTCGTTTTTGGCTCTGTTCAAGTAGTGAAGGGAGCACCCGTTGTGCTTTTGGAGATGAAAATCCATATGCAGCAGCACGGCATCACTCCTGGGCCTCAGAGTCTCTGCATCAGCCCTGTGAATCCAAATCAGCAACTTTCACCTACAGTGACTTAATTAATGTGCACCCTACAGATCTCTCCAAATCCCAGATATTGCCATCCTCCATTACCAAGCTTTTCTGATGAAAGTGATTAAAGCTAACAATTATAATTTGTGTTAGAGATGCCCCTAGAGGTTTCAGCTAGGCTCAGACTTCATTGTTCACAGAACACAACACAAAGAAATCTCTCTCCCAAAGAGCACATCCTCCAAGAAGACAAGGCAATCAAGCATTAGCAGACAGAAAGGCACAGAGACAAAAAAATAGTTGCTCAAGGTCATACAGCAGGCCACCAACAGAGCTAGAACAAAACTCATCTCTGTTGAGAACTCATAAGGCTGTGCTGTCCCATACTAAGCTGATCAACTAATACGCTTTATTTATCAAGTGTCAAGAGCATATGAAGTAGATCATAATGTTACTGTTCTGTGTTTGATCATGTATTTTTGGGATGGCTTTCCAAGCAATGCTAACCATGACATTGAAAGAGTTACCTTCCCTTCACCTTCCAAAGAAACGCTTCCCTCACTTTTTTGTGAGCATTACTGACAAATTGCTCCCCCTCAACCTTTTTATACTTCCATCAATGCTTTCAACGAAGAGTGATTGCTCAAGCGCCCTTCTCCATCTTGCACTTCCAACTTTTAAGGAATGGTCGGTCTCGATATGCATAATTGCAAATGGATCATTTTTCCTTGTACTCTTCTCTTTTAATGGGATTATGTACAGACAAATCTCTATGATAACATTTAAAGTCAAAACCTCCTAGGTCATTCTCATGTATTTTAGGTATTTTAAAATATTAATATGCAACTAGTTATATTACAAAAGGTTAGATTTCTAACTACTTGGCCCAGTTATGACATCATAAATCCAATATTGTTTTCACTGACTACTAGAAAAATCTTGCCAAGGCAGTGTAACTGGAATTTAATAAAACTTCCTGCCGTACAATTTATCAGCAAGACAGTCCTTCTGTTCTGCTTTGTACAAGAACAAAGAAAGAGTGTACAAAGTGAGTGAAGCTTTTAGTCTTTGCAAACAACTTCAGTGCATAAAATATTAAAAGCAATACTAAACTAATCTCTGGCAAGAACTGCAGGCAACTCACTGCAACTTGTATTACGAATGCCTTTGGTTTACCATTTAAAAAACATTAGGGTCCACCACTATGGTTGTGTATCACAGTGCTGAACGTTAACCTCTGTAATTTTCCAACATGGTATATTGCAGTAAGAGAAATTAGGCTATCTAACAAAAATGTTTAAAAACACACAATATTTGAAGTGAGCAGACAGGAAAGTTCCTCTCTCCTTTATGCAAGAGAAAGTCCAGTCTTCTTTTCCTCAAAGCAAATGGTAAAATCCCATCAATTTCCCTTGGAACCGACAGATCCATAGCATCTGGGATTCAGTCTAAATACATTGCAGACATAACAGATGAATGATTTGGGGGAGAGGGGTTGCCTGCTCTCCTTTTAACACTTCTGTGTAACAGAAATGGAGCAGGTCATTTCTGTAAGCTTGAAAATGCTCTGTGGGCTTTCAGCAGGATTTTCTCTTCAGCATGTTTTGCCTTCTGTCTCCATTTCCTTCTTGTTTATATGCCTAATGGCTTTCAGATCCATTATTTGCGTGTACATGAAGATTAAAGTCTACACTTGACACTTACTGTTGTAGGTCCCATATGGATGAATTTTTGTTCTCCTATAATTAATAGGAAAACATTTACATTTCATATATTCTGGAACAACCATATCCATTCCAGTAGGGAAAAAAACTACAAGCTTTTTCACCTACATATTATATGGAAGTTTTCATAGCAAGACGTCTTTTTTAGGTACAGAAAAACAACCACAATAAAATGTTCGTCATGCTTGCAGAAATACATCTAGCATCTAAAGATTCGTTTGGTTTTGTAAGAGTTTTCGAAGATTTTTTTTTTTCTTAGTGGGATGAGAAAGAGACTTTTTAAAAGATGGAAAAAAAATGGAAAAAAAAAAAAGAAATAAAAGAGGACATAGTCCAATATTAAGACAGCAACAGTCATCTACGGCATGTTGGAGTCAGGCTTCTGCTCTGCATTATGCAGAACATGCACTTAAACCTTGCCTCTTCCCCTGTGAGGCCACGGGAATGCTGCTCTCCCTCCTATAGAATTTCCCTCATTTTCCACTTCTAACATATCAAACAGAACCTCTGCAACTCTATCACATATGCTTCTGTGAAATATATTGAATTTGAGGAGAAAAAGGTCAGCTTCATTTTGTCTCAACCAGCTCTAGCTCTCAGCTGTCAGGAACAGCATCTGGGGGGGTTAAGCAAGACTTCTGTGCTTGTATTTGGAGCAGAAAGCAGCCATTACTTCAAGCTGGCATCTCAGGGATTTTTTTTCCACGCAATACACTGGTCCCAAGTCATTTTAGAAGCAAGGAACCAGGCAACTACATGAAGCCCAGGATATGGTATTGGAAGACCCAGAGGGTTCCCTGCAACAGCAAGGCATTTAAAGGGAGAGGAGAAGGGAGTCTGGGGTCCTGCCAAATCTAATCTTGGCTATACGTGCTGCAGCTGCATTTCTTCAAGTAGGGGCTATTACACTGGCACACCGCTGACCAAAGTCTTCTGTTTCACGTAAATTCACAGCAAAGACCTTGGGAGATAAAACTGATTAATCCTAAATAAAATGAAAATCAAGGAAATGACACAGTCTGTTGAATCTACTTGATGAATCAGAAGTCTTCCTCGTTTCCTTGTTAATTGTCTTTTTACAAATGTGCAGTACTTTCATATGCACAAAATAACGTTCTATTTTTCTTCACTTGGTACGTTGTGGGCCAGATGTTAGAAAGCACCTGGAGAGCCCTTCTGTATTATCAGGCCCCTGCAGAAATGCGTAAATAGATGCCGATTCCTTTCTCAGCCTTGTCATGGCTTTCATAAAAAATCACAGCCTGCAGCAATGTGACAGCCCAGACACTGCAGCCAGGGAAGGACTGGAACCAGGCAAGACATAGCACCTCCTGAGCATGCTGAAAGGTGTGCATGTGTCCATTAGCATTGGGCAAGGAATATGCAATGAGCTAAATTCATCCAACATAAATCCACCAATTCCCTGCTCTCCATTTGCATAAGTCTGATAACACTTCGATGAAATATCATTATTCAAGTTTTTATCAAAAGGCTACTTGCACATAACACTGAATCACAGTATGGACATTTCGGAAAGCAATCAACCTGCAAAGAAATTCTGGAAGTGCAGAAATGCAGTACGAACTCTTTCAAGGACAGTTCAACTTAGGACGTGAGTGATTTAGAGAGGAATGAACCAGTACACTGCTAACACCAGCTAATTAAGAGGTGGGATTCATTTGGCACAGGAGGGTCTCTTTCAATATAGATACATACTTAACACATTAAAGAGCTCCACATTCAATTTGTGTCCAGTGAAAATCCTATGTCACCTGAACTTGGGGAAGCAAAGCTAACCTAAGATAAGTGGTAAAGGCACGCTGGACAAAATCCAGAATCTGCTGCATTACTTGCTTAGACACCATTTATTACGGTTACATTTTATTATGCAGTAGTAAAAAATTACAAGGCAACATCCTGTGTTACTTCCCGCAGGGATAAATGATAGAGATGTACTATTAAATCTCAAAACCAGCACCAGTCTGCCAGGCTGCATTCCATTTGTGATTTTATAATGTGTCAATAGGCTGACATTCATGGCTTCTGATGGTAAAGCTATTTATGTTATAGACATTTAAATGCCATAAAATGCATAGCACTACACAACCCAAGAATTCTTCCAATCTTTACCAAACACCACACAGAAAGCAAAAATCACACCAGCCATCAGCATCCAAACTTGGGACACATTTGCTCTATTTTTCGATGCTAAATCAATGCTCTGAGGGTTATTTTTTAAATATCCTTATAAGGGAGGTAATGCAACCCTTCTCCTGCACATACATTCAACCCACAGTTAGTTTTAATTTTGGTTTACAGATTTTTGTCCTTTCCTTAAACAGTTTTCTTTCTTAATGCATTAGAAATGCCACTGCATCAGATACTGCATTAGGATTGCCTGTGCGCAAGCTTCAGGTAGGAAAATGCCAGGCTAAGCCACTTCATTACAGTGCTTACAATCAACTGAGCCAGAAAGTGGCTGCTTCTCCACTCTGACAAGTTTTTAATTGCATCTGGAAATTACCCTCAACTTCAAATTTCATTCTAAGATTGTTCCTAATAGACGCTGCTCTAGATGAGTTTGTCACACTTCTAAATAATTATTATTAATGTGGCATTAACATCCTTCACTGGAGTTTACACCACCTAAAACATCTTTCAAAAAATGTCCTTACCATTAAACTTAATATCCAATGTGACAGAAATGCGAAATTATCTTAACCTTTCAATTCCAAGTGGCTCGCCAGTCATAGTTTCTCCTTCATAAGGACATCCATCATATTTTCTATTTTGGTGACATTCGTAAACATGTCTCAAAGTGCAGAAGCATACCTTCCCACATCAGAATGTAATCAACTCACACACATGCACAACCTCAGATGATATTAATAACCATTGCAAGACTAAAGGTTATTAACAGGCCGCATTGTCTCAAAGCAGAGGTCAATTCTACAAGTCCCAGGATGACGAGATTTTCATGAGCACCTTCCAGGACCTTTAAATGAGCTTCTATGACTTCATTTCTAAGGGGGAAAGAATCCCACTATGTCCCATTAAGAGATGTATAAATGCAGCTATTCCAGACACTAAAGGAGTTCTGTAAAAAAACCAACAAATCAACAAACAACAAAATTAAATGTAGCCTGAGGAAATCCATGAGAGGAAAAATCTTACCAGTGTATGCCTCTACAGTTAGTATGCAATACTACAATACTAGGGTTTTAATACCTTTTTCCTGAAATGTGAAATATCCATAGACAGGCATATAAAGATATATCTGGCTACAGCTATTTTGGAACTGACTTCAGCCATCTCTGGTTTATTACCCCAGATAGCATGATGTCATGAGAATCCTTTTAATGTCTTTTTAAGACCTTTTCCAGTTATTCTTAAATTATTAGGTGTGAATATGTGCATGTGTGTGGTATTTCTTTATTTCTGCAGCCATGTGATAAACTGCAGCACCACAAGATAAATTGCATTCAGTTTACACATTTGACCTCCTCACTTGAACTCTGCCGGCTAATCCATTTCAGCTGCGTCTACTTCTAATATGCCATACTTTGGAACAGCTTTCGAACAGCTGTAGAGGCTTTTTTTTGGTGTGTTCTGAAATGGATTTTGCATTAAAATATTTTCTCCTTTGCAACAGAAAGTGGAACAGATTACAAACAGAAGGACCCTGGCTCCAAGTAGCTCCAGGACATCCCAAGCCGAAAGGAGCAAGAGCTGCTCTAGGGGTGCAGCAACTTTTCTGACATGGAGTACTTGCACCTTTAATGGTGACCCTAACAACATCTGTCACACCACTGCAATCCGATTAAAATCCTCAGGAGCTATCCTCCATCACTCTGTAAGAGTTTTAATGAAGACACTCAAGCCTGGCCTTCACATACATCACCCCACCATACAGAGAGATCTTCTCATGGGCACATAATTGAAGCAGGTGCTGCACTGCTACTTCCTCAATTTCAGCCAAGCAATTTGCATAAGACTCCCTTTTCAGGAAAACTTCTGCAATCAAGAACAAATGCCTCAACTTGTGCACCTTGATATAAAAAATGTAAACAAGAATCAAATCAACACTGTCCCTTCAGAACAGATAAATGTATTTTACTTGTCGTTGCTGTTTGTTTCCCTGAGGTAGCACATAACCAGCACTCACTAACACACTTTCTCAGTATGTTGAAGCTTTTCAACAGCCTTTTTTTTTTTTTTTTTAAGTTTCCTTGCTTGGTTTCATCCTAAATTTTTGTCAAGGTAAACAATAAAGTTTTGTTTGTACTTAGCCAGCATAAACAGTCTCTCAACTACTCACCACAGTTTTTCACAGAAAGGACAAGTGTTTCAATAACTTGTTTAAATATCTCTAACGGAAGAGTCCTTCTGTTGCAAAGCTGCCATTTGCATTAACACAACTGACCAAACAGCAAAAAATGCCACTGTCTCAGCTTCTTCTTGAATCTCAGGCAAAATGGATGCTCCTGGTAGCACTTTTCTCTTATTCAGCTGATGGGTGCATTTACTTAGCATTGCAAAGCATCCAACCGCACAGTTTAGGCATGTACTTAACTCTGCCTATGCTCTAAAACACAGGGATTTACTGTCACACACTGCCACACCATACAGGGCTTAAACCTTAGCATTATCACTGCAGAAGGAAAACAAGCCAGTCTCCTCAGATTCAAATAACTGAGGAATCTTAGCAGCATCCATATAATTAATGCAGGTGAAAATTAAGGATGTGGGCCCTGGCAGACTGGAGTCTTGATGTATTTTTCAAAAAGAAGTTTGATGGCATCAGATATATAAATGAGACTGGCTCAAGCAATTAGACCTGCATTGATAATAAACTCTGCAATCAAATATTCATCTAATTTTGTAGTGTCGTCAGTAGTCTGACACAAGCAAGAGGAAATTAAAAACACAAGAAAGTATTCCAAGTAAGCAAACACTTATTTAAATTACACAGACATACTGAATGGGATGGCTGTGAGAAAACCTATTGCAGGAACTGGCAGACAACACTTGTCTTGAGTAAATCAGAGCTTTTATGTGGTAGCGCTTGATAACAAATGCATCGACTCACAAGGTGACATTTCTGTGCCCACTCTAAGTCCACATTACAGATCCTTTCGATTATATATCTACATCGACTTCTGCACTCATTTGAAGCCGATAGTTAGAATTTGACTATCTTCTAGACATGTTGGTTTTGGCAGATATATTTTTCTCAAGTCACATAAATGACTAATAAACCAAAAAAAAAAGGTATGAGGGAAAAGTGCACTTTTCTTGGGTACTCCTTTAAGGGAGTTCTGCACAAAGCAGTGTATACAACACTTTTATCCACAGTTGGCTTATTTTTACATAGAAGAGAGGAATCATCAACTCCACTCTTAAAATTACAAGCACTGCTCATGCTTTCCTTAACATGGAAAAGGAGATTTTCTTAATGGTTTGGCCTGAAAAAAAAGGCAGACCTCTAGTAACTAGAACAAAACAAAACAAAAGAGTTTTAAATGTCCCTTCTTTTTGCATGAACCACTAACAGAGGTCACTTGGGCAAAAAGCATTGGCCGCTGAACATCACAGAGAAATCTCTGCCTATCCCCCTTCCTGCTGGTTCTTCACCGTTGATATGGAGAAGTATAAACAGAAAAACAATGCTCAAAACATTTTTCCAGAGCAGGAATATTGGTTGAAAAAACATCAAATGGATGACAAAGAAAGACTACAATTGTTTAAACAGTATGAAAAAAATGCAGTGCTAGCCATTTAGCAGAATATTGAGAAGCAGTACGTAAAAACATCTGGTAGACTTAGGATTGGGGGTTATCACTTTCTTGATTGACTGGAAATGGTGGTGAGACACTAATGACCTAAATGAAAGAAGGATGGGCAAACCTGTTGCAGCTCCCAGACACCAATCACTGCTCCACACCAGATGGCTGGGGGAAACTGTGACAGCTGAAGCAAGAACCACCCTGAAAGGCAGTCTATACACACACCTGACCAGCACCACAAGTCATGTTCAACATCCTTAAATTGTAATTTATTAGGTAGGTACTTGCCAGCCAGGATCTCCAGCAAATGAGCTAGAACACTTCACACGTTCACGTGTATTCCCACGTCTGAAACAAGTGACTCAAGTAAGCATGTTACGGCAATAAAAATGGTAACTGGTCTGAACTGGGATAACAGCACTCCCTGACGACTGATGTATATTTATCATGTTAATTTTGAACCACTGTAAGAGGTCTCACTGGCCTTGGCACTAAGCAGATGCAAAGCAGGGGGTGGTCCGAGACGAAAAACACGAGAAGCTGCTTGCAGGAGACCATCTCAACCTCTTGCTTAACACCAGCAACACAAGGACTTATTTGTAACTTCTGTCTTCCCAAAAGCTAGGTTGTATTTCTATTATTCACATGGCAGTAGCAGAGAGATCATGACAAGAAATTCTGGCTTGGTGTGATGAACAAAACGTAGTATATAAACCAAGTTGCCAGGAAGGTGCACTTTTGCCGAGCAGTATCAGAGAAATAAATTATAAAGAAATGTAACTGCTGCCTATTAAGATACAGATTTATATGATAGCTAAAGCTTTCATAGTTTATGAAACAATGTCTAATAAAAGGGCATAGCTGTGATTTAGTAAGCTGTTTAAATTCATCGTTTAATATATTTTGTATTTCAGACTGGTCTTCGCTACCAAGTCATATATTGGCTTTGCCAGATATATGCATTCTTTTCAGCATATGTAATGAGCTTATCAGCTTCCAGTAGAAAAAGCAATTTTAGAGCCATCTTCTCCTAAGGTTTGTACTTAAATATGCCAGATGAATTCAACAAGGTGACAAATGTTAAAGGCTGAGATGTAGGCAGCACAGTAGGATGAAGAGCACCACGAAATTAAACAGAGAGGCATTCTCTTACCTGGCAAGACTTACTGGGAGTGGGGAAAAAAAAAAAGACAACCAAACCTCCTTATATATTTTTATCATTTGCTAGGACCATATAGGCCCTTGCACATCAGACCTTACTCAGGCAGGCAGGATCCTCACTGCTGCAAACACAATCTGGACTGCTAGAAGATAAAGCCCCAAGAAACACTGGCTGAAGTTCCCAAAACCAGTCCTAAAGCCTTCAGTCACCTAGCTAAAGTGGCCTCATCCTCTGCAATGTCAAGGCTCCCAAACCAGCTTTTAACATCTGCACGAGCTGCTGGGGGTTTCATGCATTTGAGATTCGGGAGGCTTTGTTTTAAAGACTAACTTTGGGCAGTGTTCCCCTGAGTCCTGGTCCAGATTCTCCCATTTCCAGACTGGAAGAGGCTGATGGCTCGGTGGCTCTGGGTTTCTCTGTAACACCAGCCAGAGGATTTCAGCTTGCTCCTCCAGTCATACTGAATACAGTCATTGCTGGTCAGTCTGTGCCCTAGTCCAAAATGTGTGAAACTAGAGGTAACTCCTGTTGCAAACGTCACTCTTCTCAGTATCATCACACATTGTGTTTACTGTAGCCGCAAAGGGAAAGGAATCTGCAGGATTTGGTGCTGCAGTCACACCACGGAATTGCATATTAAGACAGCCTGTTGAAAGCTGCAAGATTTTTTTCTTAATGGACTCTTTTGCCCATATTTTTTATAAATATTTAAATGAGCAAAACTACCACAAAAACTGTTTGCCCAGCTGTAACGTTTTGAAAATAAAGTCCAAACCAAATTTCTATTGGATTTAATTCATGCTGAAGTTCAAGTGAACATCTAGACAGCATTTATCATCTTCAGAACACTATGCAAATGCAAACTAATGCATGATTTGTGGTCCTCCTCAGCACATCTGTGGCCCCCTAATTCCTGAGTATCTACATGCTTCAGTATGAGTCCTGCACCCCAGTGAGCCAAGAGCCACCCACCACCTGAGCGCTGGCAGGCTGCAAGCATTTCAGATCAATGATAGCTCTGGACACTATGGAATAAGATCACATTTTGGCTCATCTCTATGTTTCGTATCAGTTTCCAAGTCAGAGCCAATTCTCAGCCAAGATTTAGTTAACACAGCTCATAAAATACTATTCCATCCAGCTAAACAGGAAAAAAAAAGCAAATAAATAAAAATGTTTTACAGATAAGATCTTTTGGGCTCCACTTTGCAGCTCCTCTTTTTTTCCCAAATAACAAGACATATTATGCTGTCAAAGACACTTAAAAGTCAGTGCTCTCTGACAGTAATTTAGAGAGTAAATATTCTTAATCGTCTTGCACACTGCTGATTACATCAATGGGAATATAGCAAGGGATATGGCACAGAAAGGAGCTGATACATCCCTCATCATCAAGGATGACAGTGGCTACTTTATAAGAAAGGAATCCAGTATTGCTGCAACACAGAAAACAGTTTCTGATATCTGTGCAAATATTTGCTTTTCCTATCTATGTAGCTTTTAAACCTATGTCCAACTTGGTACCCAATCCAGTTGCTCCAGACAGGAGACTGGATCACAAAAATCAACCACTGTTGACCGGAGGAAAATCATTACGTATTCACATGAGCCTTGTCAAACCAAGGGACATACCTGCCTTTCTGAAACAGTAAGCCTGCTGGTGCTTCCCATGGGACTTGAATTAGGGAGGGAAGGCACAAGGCCCACTTTTCTACAGAAAGAGGAAAAGAAAAAAAGTAATCAAAGGGTGAGAGAAACGGTTCGATAGTTGTGTACTGCAATCAGTCATACAGATCTAAAGTTGTCTTTGGGATATTTGTTAGGTAAAATACTTTGACATTCAGAAAGTGTGAAACTGCTGCTAAGCCTCTAGGTCTTCAAGGGCAATCAAGAGTTTGGCATTCTTGATAGCAGGCAGTAAACCTTCTGAGCAACACCCTGTATTCATTAAAATCCTTGTGTCAGGTTTTCACATGCCTTCTGTAAACATCATTCCTCAACAAGGAGTAGAAGCACAGATTTCCAGGAACTTCAAATGTCAAACCGGCAACTGTGAGACATGAAGGACAATGCTGCTGGGTGCACTTGGTGCTCCTCCTGCAGCAACATTCCTTCTGGCTAACACA
The DNA here is from genome assembly GCA_013400055.1 of Nycticryphes semicollaris. Taxonomy (NCBI): domain Eukaryota; kingdom Metazoa; phylum Chordata; class Aves; order Charadriiformes; family Rostratulidae; genus Nycticryphes; species Nycticryphes semicollaris. Next base: position 793,145 of record VXBJ01005844.1, read on the forward strand.
GTGGTTTCTCCTTCTTATTTTCTTAGAAACAGAAGGTGAAGGCAGGCTACTTGGCTGTACACTTTAAAAGGAAAACAAAATTCTCAAAATTGGTTTGCGGATAACATACAGCACTGCTCCTCCTTTTTCGTCCATTTCCTCTCCTGACTTGCACCACACCTCGTGCATTTTCACCTGCCAAGGTTGCTCAGGACCCTCTGAGGTCAAGAGCAAAAGATCTTCACTCATTTCCAAGGTAGCAAAGTCTAAGATGTGGGTCTGTATCTATCAGTGCTTTTCCTGCTATCAAAACAAAACAAAAAAAAAAACCAAACCCAGAAGCTGTACACACACAAGCAATGGGGAAAAAACCCACCATCTCTCACCTCTACAAGAAAGGAAGAATAGGACTTTGCTTCACAAGGACATAATGGCAGGATGTCTGCAATGCACAAACACGAGCAACAAACAAATCAACACCACAGATCTCCAAACCAGCCAAAATCTTCTTCTACTAAAGCTTTGAAACACTATGCTCACCTGCAAACTAAACTGATAAAACATTTCTTAAAAGAGGACACTAATGTTCTTCTGCACCAATAGCCTCATCCCTGCCAGAGTGGAGGCCTGCAGAGAAGGGACACTTCGGAGTGGGCACAAAGACCACAACAGGCCACTTTCCAGAGGGGACTATGAGCCCTCCACAGATATCCAAACCTATTAGCCTCAAGAAGAGAGACACTTTTAAAGGATTTGCTCTTGGTTAGTATTTCTCAGACCAAGACACTCACTCACCCTTGGTCCACGAGTTACTCCTGGCTTGGCTTTAGCTCCTTGTTTCTCATTGCCATACTGAAAAGGCAGGACTAAGAGTGCATTGAACATCTCCCCAACACCAGGACATTGCATGGCCTTGAAAAGAAGCAGTTAGCACATGGCACAGATAAAGGGAAAACGAGGCATCCATAGCAGGCAGGTACCCACAGCAGCAAGGATTGCTGGCCCCGCTCCGGCACTTAGAATAAAAGGATGGCTAGCTTCAGCTTATCATCTGTTTGCTTAAGGGCAAAAATATGCTACAGTGCATGACAAGGCCAAGGGGGAGGCTTTGACAGCTACATTATGCCTAAGCCTGGAAATGAGATAACACAGTGAACACGTATTCAAGAGGAAGGAATGAACGTGTTAGGAGCCTTCCTCCTGTTTTTGCCTCCTCCACACTGAAAAAAGTCTCTCTCTATGCATACCAGCAAGGCAAAAGAGAGAGAAAGTAATGGGACACCAAACCAGAGGCTTGCTTCTGAACTCCACACAAACTTTTTGTTCCTTTTAGCCATTTTGTTTGCCAGGGAGGAAGAACCTAACGGCATGGGGAAGCGGAAGCACTGCATCCTCTGCAGGGAAGCGGACCCATGTAACTCTTCCATTCTACTAGAAGGCAGCAACACATGCCCAGAAAGCTGCGTAGAGCCAGTTTGCATCTGGAACAAAACATGCCTTCTCCTCCCGAGAGAGTCACCATGACAAGGTAAGCAGGCGCTACTTGGCCAGGCTTCCCTTCCTCTGCTGTGGCTGGAAGTCAGCCAGAGGCAGCTTAATGCTTTGGAGAAACCAAGAAACCCAAGTGCCAGTTAAATTATTTATGCAGGTAAATAAGACTTAAGTGCCTAGAGGTGATACTTGGCCACTGAAGTCAGTGGAGCCAAAGCATAGGACCAATTCATTTACCTCAGCCATGGAGTCCCCACAGACGGTTGGATCCTATTTTTGAAACCTGCAGGCAAGCACCTCCTGAAGGCTGATGGCTGAATTCCTGAGGCAAGGAGCCTCACAAAGGACTTCACTGCAGGAAAACGAATTTGGCTGCACAAGAAAAAAATATACTCAGCAGAATACAGCAGGGCTGGGAGGCAGGCAGAGCCTGGCAGGCAGAGCTAGCAGCACCCAGCAAGATGCTGGCACTATGAGCACTGGGAGGCACTGGACACCCAACAACACTTCAGTGGAGACCTACCAGTTTCTCTGCTCCTCCCCCTGGAAAAGGGAGTGAATTCATGTCTGGCTTTCCCAGACTGGATGCTCCAGTAAGAAGGATGCTGGTTATTTCTCATGCTGCAAGATGCCTTTTCTACTTCCCTTCCACTCCCTCTGCATAGATTCCTTCTGCTCAGTGCACACATTTCCAAGAGTGTTCTGTGAAGACCTGAGCTGTCTTGACACAGAAGGGATTGACAGCATTCGTGCCTTCCTGGTCACCAACAGCATCCTTTTCTGGTTTGGGCCCCCTTATTGAACAGGAGGGAATCTGAGAAGCTGAAGTAGGAGTTGAACTTCCAGAAACATAAAAATTGTCAGAAAGCTGAAGTCAGAACCCAGGATCCCCACTGCAAAAGTTTAGTGCACATAAAACCATAACTGAACTCAGGGGAGCCCACGCTCACTATATGGGCAAGTCTGACCTCAAACCTGCAGCCAGCACATTGAGTTCTCCAATCTTCCCCATCTGCAGAGACACCCAACTGAGCAGACATAGGCAGACAGACAGATATTGTGCAATGGTAAAGAGCAAATAAATTATTCAGTGCTTCCAAAGCACAGTGATATATCTGCAACAAAGAGCATAAAGGAGTCAAAATGATGTTAGTAACTGTATCTTCAGCATTTAAATACTTTGCATGGAATAAAACATGAGGCCAACAGCTGAGGGAATACAAAATACTGTGTGAAGCTGCCCACTGAATATCTGTAGTCCCTCCTTACATTGGTGGGACAGCTCAGGAGGTGAGGCTACACAGAATTGCAGAAGTACTAAGGGACAAGGGCAAGATGGCCAAAACTCACTGATTTCAGCCTTTCTTAAACTTCTTGAGCACCTGCCTTTCAAAAAGCTTTTCAGAAAGCATTCACGCTCAGCTACTGAGCAGGTTAATCTTGCTGAGAAGGACAGGTTTCAAGGGAGACGAGTCCTGGTGCCTCCTTTCCACAGGCAGATATTAGTCATCTCCTTGCATGTTACAGCAAGACACAGGGTGGCAATTAACCCCTTATGCTCTTTGGAATTGTTGCAAACAGAAGTTGGACTGCAACACTGGTGGACGACCCAAAACCCTAACGTCTTCAAAGTGATGCCTTCCATGGAGAAGAAAGGAGGCTACAGGTGGCCCCATCCCATGAAAAGCAGAAGGCAAACATTAAACCCCCCTCCTTTACCCTAGGTCAGGACCCACACAAATCAGTGCCCTGTGTGCCCACTCCAGCACCAACATGGGCACCAGCAGGGATGTACAGTGTGCCCTAAAGAGAGTTCACAAAACATAGCTGCCAGCAAAGCCAGTAGATCACTTTACAAAGCTCAAACATTGCCACAGAGGTGTGTCCTCATTTCTTGCTCTCTTCTAAACATGCCAATGAGGCTGCACTGAATGGTAGCTATATGACATCATTGCAAGCTAAGGACCTTGTAAATAGTTTACTTATATTTCCTAGTGGATATATACACACACATAGATATATATATCTGCATATACATATACATGTATGTATTTATGTATATACAGAACCCTTGGCATGCAATGTGCTTAGGACTAGGATACTTAATACTTGCTTAAAACAAGGCATCATTGACTTAATATATACCATTGTACAAAATTAAATCGGAAGATGTTTTAGATATTCTACTGCCAAGTCTGCAACTGGACTTAGAGATTTTCATAGCTCTGTCAAAATGGCTTAGTTTGGGAATTTCTGTTTGCTTAGGGCTGGGGTGGAATGGAGAGGCAGAAACCAAAGTGACGTACAGCAAATCTTTGAAGTACAGAGGGGAAATGTGAAGTGGGGAATGTAAAAGCAGATACACTTTCAACCATTCCAGTCCATACGAAGCTGCTATTTACAACAACAGCTGGTTAGGGGTAAAAAAAGAAAAATAGGCAATCAGGTCATTTTTAGGATAAAGGCTGGCCCTTTTACTACACACAAATCCTCTCTCCCACCAGTCATTTCATCTGTCTTTGAAGGCTGCAGAGAGCTCACTGAAGAGAAACACAGCATTCACTCTAAATTATGCTTCTTTGCTGGATTATTTTCAAGGGATGCATAGATTGCCTAAAGGTTTACACTGGATTTCTTTGCCATTTTGTTGCATTTAAGAGCCGAACAAAATGAAGGATATTTTTTCCTTCTTTTTTTTATTTTATTTTGGTTTTGTTTTTGTTTGGTACAACTCTACTCCACCAATCTGACAAAGATTGCCTCAGGCAATGTCCTGCCTCAGGCAAGGATACACTCCAGTAGGTTAGGAGAAGTAAGCTGCACACATCTTACAACCACCTAAGATTGGTTTTCTTATTCAAATCTTAATAAAAAGCAGATACAGTAAGAACTGGGATTAGCACAATGATGCTGATCCACTACAGTAGAAAATCCCAGACAACTTTCCAACAAGGGGCTCTCTACCTTTTTTCCTACAGGATTTCCAATAGACCTGGAAAAGTTCATCTGACTCTCCTCCTTGCCCAAAGAGAAGGGAAACACCATGAAACAAGTGGCACATTGATAAAGGCGTCTTTTTGATGCAGCCAGTGGGATGCATTGCCATGAGGCAGCGCTTTGGACCGCACTTAGGTATTCAAAGAAGAAGTGGCATCACTGAAGACAGTAAGCAGCATGGTACACAATGCTTGATCACACGTAGGTAACAAGTCAGCCAAGGTGAAGAGTATGAACAAGGATGCACCAAAAATGCCGGCACATCCAGTGCCTTTACCTGTCTCAGCACACAATCTGCAAACTGAACCTGCACAGAGCATGCTGGCCGGTTTTCCTGCACTTAGAAAACCATCTCTGCTGTCTCTGTCCTTCAATGTCTACATCTGTATCCTGCAGCCAAAAAATGAAGTGACATTAGGGTCAGAAAAGTTGGCCCTCCAAAATTCTGACATATGGACATCAGAATAAGATTCAAAACATAAAAATCATTGCTGAAGGATAATTTGACCTAAATATCCATACATTTTCTCATATATTTATCATCCTTCCAACAAGAGGCGTGAGGAAGATGAAAGAAAGCATGAAATAGAACAATTTTAAAAATTTATGTGGTTTTATCATTATTGAAATTATATTGATCACTAATGACAAAGACATTGTTAATTCCATGAGAGGCAGAATAGGAATACCTACTTTATAAAATAATAAAAAAATTAAGGAAAGTGTGTGATTAAGCACCATTCTGAATGAGCCATAAAGACTGAATTAAGTAAGCTCACAAGACCTTATGCTTATCCTTTACAGGCATGCAATGGGGATTTTCTAAGTATTTTCAAGAGGCTGAAGAAAAATCAGTTGTGATTCAAAACAGGGAGTGGGTATGCCAGATTTACTCAACATTTGGAGAAAGCTGTGTGTTTACAACCCTGCTCTCAACCCCCCCAACAAGCACACGTTTTAGCAATGAACAGTTGGAGAAGAAGTAGTTGCCAGTAAAAGTCAAACATAGATGTGCAGAAAGCATCATTTGGGTTTTTTTTTTTTTCTCCTTTCTTTTTTCTTCTATGTTAATTTGCCAAAGAAAAGCTTAATCTTTTAGACCCTGGGATTAAATAGATCCAAGGTCCTTGTTTCAGAAAAGCTGCTACCCAAGCAAATGACAAAAGATGAGAGAGAACGTCTTGGGCTGTCTCTTGGAAGAAGACCATGATCATTGCCCTTGTCCTGAGTGAAAGCTCCCTGATGCCCTAGGCAACAGCTGGCCATACCATGCACCTGTCTTACCACAAATGTCATGCAGGGAAGAACTGAAAAAGCTGACATAGTGTCAACGGAGCAGCACACTGCCTCCATAGTACAGGGCACCACCTCTGGCTACCAAGAACATATACTTTTTTTTTTTTACCACCAACTTATGATAAAGCAAATGTATATTTAAACTACTTCATCAGATGATGAAGCTCTGTTTAATTAATCTGTAATCACTTTTTAAATTATACATTCCTGAGAGTCACTGGAGCCCTGTTGGTTGTGGCAATTGGCACTTCTACAGAAAGCAATTCTGAGAACCAGATTAATTTGCTTTAAAAAAAAAAATTAAGAGCCATTCAGTCTAATATATTCTACAGCCATTCCCCAGTAAGTCCAATTACAGATTTTCAAGCCAATATGGTATCTTTATAGGCAGAAAAAGGGTCAAGATGGCAATGGTGATAAAGTGGGAGGAAAGCAGTGTGCAAGATATCATTCATTATTTTACTACTATTATAGTACCCAAAAATCCCAGTGGAGTCCTAAGCTCCTGCCTGCTAAGTGCTACATGCATGTACAGTAAAAATTCTTCTGCCCTGAACAATATATATTCAATACGTCTGAGGACAAAGACCGTGAAAGAAGTAGTAGTGCTGTCCCTGCAGTACAGATGGCCAACCCAGGCAGGAGGAGGTTACACACCTTGTGCAAGGTCAGATGAAAAATCAATGGCAAGTGAGCACAGGTCACCTAAATTGCAGTCTAGAGCCCACTGCACAGCCAGCCCTCCCCTCTCTGATGTCTGGGCCAGAACTGCTAAATGCTGTGGTTAAGTACTTCGTGCATCCTCCTGGAACACTGCTCTCTGCTATCATGAACTGATAATTTGGCAAGAAAAAAGAAAGCATCCTTCTGAATGCCCTGCTAAAAACCCAAGTATTTTAGAGCTGTACTCTGAGCCTCTCTCGGGATTTTAGGACCCGACTGATACACAAGTTAATCAAGCAGATATTGAGCATGGAGAATATATGTTCTTTATGGGATGAGGAACCTTCTGATAACCTCCCTCATTAATACCTCTCCAGTTACAAAACTCCATGCAGGACTCACCCATATTTAGCAAAGCTGCATAAAAGCCAGAAGGGCCCTGTTTGCAGAGAAAACCGAGGCATAAGCCATTAAACCCAGTGATACATGACAGGAGAAAGAAACTCAATGTCGCACTTATCCTTGGAGAAGCTCATCCTGGCTTGTCACAATGGCTCGCTAGGTGAGGAGCACTATTAAGCCCAGAAGTGTTAGCCCTGACCCCTAAATGTGAGACCACACTTTGTTCTCTATTCCCATCAATTTCACGACTATTACTGCCCTGTTCCCCTCTGGAACAGTGGAAGATTGTGAGTCCTTATATTTATTTTATGGATTTGAAAATCAACAAAAATCAGTTAAGGTGAAGCCTTACCTGCTGCAAACATGCTTTGCTGTAAATGGTAAGATTTGAGCGGCACCTCTGTGGCAGTTCCCTGTGCTAACTATAGATCAATACAGTGTTTTATTTACTTTGGTGAAAGGATTTTTCAGAACTAGATATCCCTTGTTTCTTAGGATCATGATAGCAAATAGAATACTTCTCATCATTTTGCTTTTCTGTCAATCAAAGCTACTTATCACAGAGGCTAAGAGCTGACCCATTAATGCAGTAAGAATTCCTAATCTATCAAGAATATATGCCAACATTGAATCATTAGATCCTCTGTAAGCCTATATGTTATTTACTTTTGATAGAACACATAGTAAAGCTCTTTTACTCAACAATTTCTGGACTCACATTGCTCTTGAACAGAAGACGACAGCTACAGAGGGAAAAACATTTAACACCAGAAGAACCAGATAGCCTACATCAGCTCCTGAGATGAAAGAAATCAACACAGCCACTGACCTGATTTCAGCAGTGCTAAGCTAATTTGCATCAGCTGAGCATCAGACCCATCATCAATAGATTTGGATGAGCAAACAGATGCAAAAAACTCATTTGATGTTTGAAGAATAACAGTAAGAGGCTATTATGAAGGTTTCTTACTTCGATCTTTATGGCCCTAACAACAAGTAGCTGGCTTCTGCACAGGGTTTATGGATCAAGTTCATGCGGATACTATGGCACAGGGCTCTTCCAAAGCACAGCTACCACTATGGAAAGGGTTTGGCACATATATGATTTTCATGTGCATCCCAAAGGACCAAGCTTGGTGGAAAAAAGGACAGAAAGGGGCTAAAGAGGCTTCACTCAGGTTACCCATTCTCCACCAAACACCCATCCTGCAGAGTTTCAGCACAGAAAGGAACTTGGTTATCCAGACTTGTTCTCATTCAGAGAAGATAATCCAGACTCAAGTAAGAAGATAACTTCCATATTTAAACAGCTACACATATTTTCAGACTATTTCAGGAGCACAGGGAAGATAATAAGGAGCTCCAGTTTCCAGGCTTACCATACTAAGAGGATAAAAAGAGAACTCTTGTTAATGCTTGTGCCTAGATAGTAGAGCATTACAGCTTGGATTCACAAAGGGATTTAGGACTCTAAGTCCAACTGAAATCAGGAAATGAATGGGTCTTAGGCTCCTAAGGGCCTTTGTGAGTGCCAGTCTAAGTGCGTCCTCCTTTTGAAGCCAATGGGAACAATGCCATAGCATTAAACAAGAACAGAGCCTGCCCACGAAGCTTTAATTCTATTAAAAAAACTAGAGGTTATCTGGTGACAAACAGACACAACACCCTTGGTGAACAGACTCTGGCCTGAATGCCTTTAAAGTTTCCACCAAGCTCCATCAAAGAGAGCTGAAGCAAAGTACATACACATCGATGACAGCTTTGCACTGAATTAAGATTTCAGTCCAGGGTTCTCAAATCAGAGGCAAAAGGGTTGCTACTGGGGAGAAACATCATGCCATTATCAAACCTAGACCATGCACTGTAACTGCATAAAGCTCTTTGGGCAGGCAGGCAACAGTACATGGTGGTGTAGTTTTGTCGATGACTCTTACTTTGGTTTTCTGTGATTAAAGCTTGACATCCCCTGATCTGTACTAACTTTAAAAATGTTCTGTGAAGTAAATACAGTTACGATACTTGCACTTCATTCATTATCGCTATTTTAAATACACTTCATTAAAGATCACTGGCATGCACTCCTGTAGGAGGAAACAGTGTTTCCCGAAATGGGTGGTATCAGCATAACTGAAATTTCCACACCAGTAAGGCAAGAAAAAAATCTGCCCTACTTTCTGTATTTCTGTACAAAGGTTAACAGAAAAAAAAAAAAAAGCCATTATCTAAGCAAGTGTCAAGTATTTAAATACCATTAACTGCTAATAAGCCTTTCATTGTGCTCCAGAAAGCTTCATAATGTAAGATGAGGGTATCCCAACCGGTGAGCTAATGAAAACCACATTTCTATGGTGAATCCCTCTCAAATCAAGCACTTGAAGGCTTCAGCTCCTCTTCCCTGTACCCACAGATCAAGAACTTCTGTATTGAGGCTGGCACAGAAACTGGTAAGTGCTCAGACACATCTGTGGCATGTTTCTGTTTTACCTTCACCACAGCATGTAGTGTGGAGGGCCACAAGGCTGTTTTACATGCAGTAGCATTTCTGCCAAATGGTCTCTCCTTAAAAAGCAGCCCTGAAATCTTCCAGTGCGCACTGCAGATAATTTGACATAGGGTCATAGAAGATTCATCTTCGCTGCAGCAATGCTATTTCAACCCCAGGGCATGTAGCTAAAGCTGCCTCTGCTCTACCTAGTCAGGAGGAGTAGAGGAAAAAAAGATAAAAAGATTTTTTTCTAAAAAAAAAAAGGAATCGATAAACACCAGCACTTCGTCTCTGCTCAATTTAGCCGTTTCTGGGACCATAGATAATTCCTGATGGCAATTGTCCAAAGTGTCCAAATTCAGACAGTCTGATAGCCCTTTCAGTCAGGTCAGTCCTGACGGAGACAATAATCAGGCTCCTACAATGAATTTCATTCAACGAGCAGTGCTGATTACGGGAGCGGTTCGAATCATCACACAGTATTGACCAAAGATCAATTTTCAGCTTGAGGTATTGTGGAGAACATACAGTACGCAGCTAAGCTAAAGGCAGGGAGTAGGAATTCAATAACCTACCCAACCACGTCAAATAAAAGCCTGCACAGAGATGCTACAATTTCCAGCCCCTGAAGCCCGTGTTATTAAAGGTATATGCTATGATAAAACAGAGACCCTAAGGAACTATATTTCAACATTACGTTTTGCTGCATCATTAAAATTACTATTTGATTCCTCCACCCCAAAATTATCTCAGGCAATGCACTTTATATTAAAAAAAACCAACAACTTGCCTGAACAGCTCTTTCTTTGATCTCATCTTTCCCTAATTAAAATTCTCTGAGCTAGGTAATGACTGCCCTTCCTGCTGCAGGTGCCTCACCTCCTAGCTCTCTCCCCTGTTCTTCTTCATCTCCACCCATGACAGGCATCAGATCTTTCAGCTCGGACCCCACACCAGCACTACCTTTGTAAAAGAAGAACAGCTGGTGATGCTATACCCCTTGTAGGCCCCACGCTGCCATTCATTGCTTCTCACTTCTAGCTCTTCATGCTTTTAAGTAATTACTAGCTATGAGGTGACGAAATACAAGTTAACTAAAAATAGTCAAAGGGAAAGAAAAAAAAAGCTCTTGAGGAGTGATTCCTTTCCCAGTTACGCTGTCACAGATATTACAGGATCACCAGTTTTTCAGAGCATTAAATGAGGAACCCAGGCTTGATGCATACCAAGCTACAACACCTCTGTGGCAAAGAAAAGAAGGTGAAGGCTCATTTTTGGACACACAGTCACATGGGCCCCTCTGCCAAGTACCAGCTTCCAGGAAAAGTTTTTCCTTAGGGAAACCTGCACCAAAATTAGTTTTGTCCTTTGCTTCTCTGGTCCACAATATCTAGCTGTGCTCCTCAACACATGAGAAGGTATGCTAGGATCCAGCATTGCTGCCGCTGTGGAAGGAGGGACTAGGGTGGAAAGTGACACTTGGAGTCTTACACAGACGCTCCTGTATCTCCACAGGCTCCTTCTGGATGGGACAATTTACTGCAGATGGAACAGCTGTGCAAACATACGATTTGACAAGTAAGCTTGGGAACACGACAAAAGATCTGTTTCGCTTGCAGCGGGAGAAACTGAGAAGCAGGCACACATGTGGAACTTTTCCTGTTTGCACTGAAAAGTTATGGCAACTGCTTATGGTGTGCAATTTTTCAGGTGTGCAGCAACAGACAGCTTAACCTTGCAGAGATCAAAAGTTCTTGACTTTTTTAATGAAGATTTTTTTACGCACCTGTTATTTACAAAAATTTTCACAGGGCTCAAAGAGCAGTAATACAATGATTTTTTAAAGAAGACGACAAACTTGAAAGCAGTTAACCTAAAAATCACACAAAATGTCAATTCAGCAAAAATGAAACTGCTCGCTATATTGTAACAAGCTGTACAGTAGCAAGGAGGCACAGATTCCCAAACATCTCTCTTGCCACCAAAAGATCTAGCCTATACACAAGCCTAATACAGAAAATAACCAAGCTGTAACAGGTAAAATTCTGATCCTTGACAAATCAACAGCTGTACTGACTTCACATCCATGAGCACATGGGAACATTTTAATGTTCTGCATCAGTTCCTGCTGTTCCTCTTTATCCTCTCATTTTCTGTTTTCTTCTTGTCTTCTTTAAGCTATTTAAGACCTCTTACTTATATTTTGTTGTGTTGGGTTTTTTTTCCAGCTGTAACTATTCTCTCCAACCTTCTTCCTCTGTCCCAGTAAGTTAAACATCAAATCAAACCTAATTTAGTCATCAATGGGTAAAGAAATGAAACTTTGTGGTCTAGGGAAAATGATCCCACACAAACGTAGCTGCAAGACAGGAACTACAAGCAGCATTTAAACATTGGGAGCCATCAGAAGATGCGTTTGTGGGTGGGGATTTTTTTGTTTGTTCATTCGGTTTTTTTGCTTATGCCTATTTTTCAATCTGTCAAAAAGCAAATATAAAGCAACGACCAAAATAAAGTAACCACAGTAAAAGTAGTGCTGAATGTTTGAAACAAGACAGGGAATTCAGTCTTCAGAAAACTCTGCTTATGGATCCCTCATCTACATAAGTCCTCAAACAATGATGCATGCTAACAGGGTGAAGTGTTAAAACGTGTTAAGAGTTGCAAACAGGGGATTGGTATCCTGCAGTGACAGAAAATTATTGCTGGATGATAGGGCCTGCAAAGTTAAATTGTATTGCTCTAAAGGAGAAGAAGATAAGAGTACTGCTAGGAAATGCAGGCTGCTATATAGTAGACTATAATATGCACAAACCAGGATCAGAGGTCTCTCTTATTATTCTGCTATTGTATTGGCCAAGGCATGCCAAATGAATTAAGGAACTTCATAACGGCTTAGACGTAGAAATAATTTCAATTTAATAAAAATACATATATAAAAAAGACATAGCCTGAAGCTTTACAAATCACAGAATTCCTATTAAGTATTAAAATATTAAATGAGAATTTTACCTGCTCGTTTTACAAGTTGCCTTCTGCCCTCAAGAACAGATGAGGTGTTCCTACTTTTCTAACCTCAGCCAACTACATCAAGTTTTCTGAAAATGTTCCTTTGCCTTTGTTTCCAGCTTCTCCATTCTGCAGTACTTTATGTAATGGTGTAGCACTTTTCCCACAGCTTCCCCCTAAGATTGTAATGCACCACATACTACGATTTTTAAACTTCTCTACTATAACAAGTATCTTTAATCATCTAGCTGCTTGTTTTAAAAGCAACTACTCCTCTCAGCACGCAATTTGCCATCAAAATATTTTTTAATGCTGCATACATGCCCTTTAAAAATGAAATCTCTTTAAAAAAAAGCCCCAAGCTGAACTTCTAATAAGCATGACCCACAAGTCTCCAGTTTGCTGGAAAATCACAGACATGACTCCTAACTTTAATGTATTGCTTATCTTCTGAAAAGTTCTATTTGGCCAGTTCAGCTATCCAGCAATAAATTAAATAAATAAAATAATTTTCATTTCTGTTAACTGAATAAATCCAATCAGCAATCCTACACACTGGCCAAAGCTCATATTAAAATGAGAGGAATAATTCCACAAGACTCCTATTTCTACATGAAAAATTTGGTGCCAGTCAAAACATCATCTCTCAGGACCATATAGAGACTACAAAAAGGTGTGATGACTCCAGAAGCACAGTTTAAGCAGATCCACCTTCTTGCCTCTACACCTCCCCCATGATTTACAGCTAGCCTGATGAAGCTCAGCTGGCTACAGTTAAGATACCAAAATAATTTGGTCCATCACTGAGAAACGCTGAGCACCTCAAAAACCTGTTCCTTGTTACCTCCATACCTACCGATGTGCCCTAGGTTTCAACTAATCAAGGGTCTGTCAATTCTTCCCTGGAAACAGCCTCTCATCCTACAGCACAAAGGTTCATTTGAAAGACCTTGTGTTGATTGCTAACATGTGTCCTCACAAGATTTTATTTCACAGTGAAATTCAGATGCAGTTATGATTTCAAGTTTTAAAACACTGGACTAGTGAATTTGAGTGGATAAACAGACTAAGCATAGTTAAGAGTTCCACTGGGAAGTCTGAAAAAGACTAATTTATGAGTATGCAAACACTTTAATGTCACTCAATCCTGATAAACTCCAGTTGCATGAGCCTACAAGGTGAAGGCAATCCGATACTAAACAAAGCCACAAATTGCAAGAGTAATTTACAAAGAGTAGTCATACTGAGGAGTTTTATCCTATGGAGGTTTTCTTTCACAGGCATTGTTGCTTACATTCTGCTTTTCTGAAGAACTCACATACTGTTCTTTTGTGGCTATTTTTTCCTCAGTAGTTTTTGACATCTACATTAAACTAGCCTATTCATTTCCATGCTTTCCACACTAAGTGGCATAAGTAGAAAAAATCGATTTTTTTTTTAATTGACATACATAGTCACACAAAAAATACTGTTACAACTGAAAGGAAGAATTTGCTGCTTGCTGTATTTCATGTAGAAAGCTTATCATAGCTTAAAATACACCTTACCTAGTAACACTGAAGATGTGTTGGTGGCTATGAACCACGTTTGCAAAATTATCTCATACTAGCTTAATGGTGAAATCAGCAGTAAAAGTGCTATCACTGGGGGATAATTCCAGCCACAGCTTTCTTTAGGAACACAGGAAAAGAGGGAGCATTCAGAGCAACCACCCCTCTTACAGAAATATATCACTAAGTCAGGACAAACAGCAATTTTGGTTATTGATAGCCAAGGTGCATGTCTGGTGTACTGCTGTGTGTAGTCAGGGCCACATCTTGAGCCAGTTGCCTGCTTGGTTTTGGCGGCTCTTGCAGCTCTCTCATTCTTGCCCTTGCTATCATATTATTCTAAGCACTATGGATGACAAATCAGGGGCTGCTGACGGAGTTCTCCACTCGCATGAAACTGATTTCACCAGGATCATGGGAGAAAATCACCCTACCTTATCAGACATGTCAGGAGGGAGGGGGTGGCACAGGTGTGGTAAAAAATATGGCAGGTTCTCCTCTAGGTGAGAGATGTCAGAAAGCCCCGTAACTCACGCAGATGCTGGGAGAGGGAATGTGCCACCAGTATCTCGTCAAGGCAAGAGAAGGGACTAATTGCAAAGCTAAAGATCAGAGAGTCCCTGCCTGTACATCCATCCCTGGATGCAGGTAAATAATATAAACATGGCCATACAAGTCTGTGGGTTAAATGGATGGATGTTAAGTGCCTCAGACCACAAGTGTTGGGTGAGGTTGCTCCTTTGAAATATATGCATTTAATTTCTACTGCCTCTCTTGTTAGCTCGTTTAGAGATGACCACTGCAGGGTATTGTCATTCAGCCAGATGTGTATAGACCATGTTCAGAAATATCTTTTGTCCTACAGAAAGACGCAGCACCTTTCCAGGGTACCCTGCAACTTGCAGAGGTCACACACAGTTTGGGGAACAATTCAAACCAATAGGATAAGAAGAAAGTAAGCAGACTAAGGAGTCAGGCTCAGTGAAGGGTGACCCAACAGACTCTGAGAACACCCTGAGATCACTGGTGAGGGACAACAAAGCAGCAAGAGGAATGTGGTAAAACCAAGAGTGCTGCCAACGCTAAAACCTCCATTATTGTGTTCTGTTGAGGAAAACTGAAATGGGGAGTTGAACCAAACTGCCTTCTGGGTGATTTATGGCCAAAACTGCTCCATTCTGGTCTGAGAAAAAAGCAGTCTAAATAAGGTTTTCATTCAGTTTGTTCCTTTGCATAAAACAAAAAAGTGCTTGAACTCAAACTGCTCACAGTGAAGGAAGGGGGCTGATCCTTCAGGCCTTTCTGAACGACGATGGGCTCTCAAACACATGCAGAAGTCCAACAGACCTAGATGCAAGTGCTACAGAAAGGTAAATTTGGGGGGTTTTTTCAGTGTTTAATGATATAACTCAAATAACAATTAATTTTCTCCTTGATTAATGAAAGATGATTATTCACACTTAAGCATTCTGTGAAGCTGCAACAATGAAAGATTATGATGATATTTTAGATAAGATGAAATAATTACCTCTCCCCAAAACCTCTCATTTAAAAAGTACTTTTTCCCCAGGAAAATAACTTTGTCTCTCTCTGAAAAAAAATAATCTGCCACCTGTAAACCTAACTCCATGGTCAGAAGGGCACTGGAGCATGGACCAGAATCTGTAAAAGCTGTTAAAACAGGTGAGTTTGGGTACTCAAATGTGAACATAACAAAGTTGTGGAACCTAGAAAAGTAGGGTTTCACCATCTGAAAACACAACCCCTGCCAGGCACCTTCTAGATCATGATACAGGAGGTGCTACCTCAAAATAGAACAGAATTATAGCTAAGATGCTTGATTATCAAAGATACTAATGGAGGTATGCCTTTCCTTCCTGGATGAAACAAGTTAGCAGTTGTGCTAAGAAAAGGGGTTTCTTAATAGGCAAGAAGCAGAAATATAGAAAAACTAAATCCATACCTGTGTAGGTGAAGTTTCTCAGGCACGGCTGAGCTGTAGGAGGCACAGATAAATCCAGTGTAAAAGCAGGTGTAGGAAATCAAAGAGAGGATCAAAGTCCATATGACCAAATTGCGAAAGTCAAGAAGTCAAATGGGCAGCTTTTAACTCAGCTGGTATCCAGATCCAAGGCAGGTAACAGGTGAAAATATTGACTTTGTAAGTGCAAAATGCAAGATTAAAAGGAAATTTTCCCCACTAGTGTAAAAATTCATGCCCCAAAATCATGAAAATGCATCAGGTACAGGAGATCTGGAGAGAAAACTCAGAGCTTGTGTGTGAGGAGGCTGACAGGGAGATACCTGGTTTCATGGGTCACCCTGCACACTAAAGACAAATTAAACTCGATACAAACACTGCAGAGAGGCTCTCGAAAATAAGAGTAAGGCCTTCTGCTCTCATGTCTTCAAAAAAGAAAATAGGCCTCCCCAGCGAGCACTAAGTATGCTGAAAATGCTGGAAGACACAGGCACTGTATGAGGAGGTATCAGTAAGATTAAGAGATGATGAAACAGCAGAGGAAAGTAACAATTTAAGAGCAGCTGCTCCTCAGAGTAGCAGCTCTCCCTTACTTGGAGGACTTTGCCACATCGGTGCACAGCAGCAACACCCGCTGTCTTGTCAGGGAAAACGGATGCTGGAGCACAGGAAAAACAGGGGATGTGCTACCAACTTGCTACTTGTCATCCTACCCCACTCTCAACCATTTCTCCAGCAGCTCTCAGCTTGCTGAAATCCAAAGGATAGCTCATGCACCATGCTGTGACTGAACAGGTATGGATTTTAATGCAGTCAACTTCATATATCTTTAAAGAATGTCTTTCTTGCATGTTTATGTCATGTTCATTCTAGTGGTAGGGCTAGCAGATACCTTATTTGCTCCTGCACTCATAATAAGTTTAATTAATGGGAAAGTTGCTGCAACCCTTACATTTTGTGTGATGTACCATCGTAACCCCAGACCCTCTCAAGGAGCAATAGCTGCCCCAAAACCCAGGATGGGGACCTGGAGGGTATGTGAATGGAGAAACCTTCTTACATGACCTGTGGGCACAGCCCTGACT
This sequence comes from Nycticryphes semicollaris, assembly GCA_013400055.1. Taxonomy (NCBI): domain Eukaryota; kingdom Metazoa; phylum Chordata; class Aves; order Charadriiformes; family Rostratulidae; genus Nycticryphes; species Nycticryphes semicollaris. The sequence goes on from VXBJ01005844.1 coordinate 810,083, forward strand.
GACAGGCAGGTTGCCCAGGCAAAACCAAATTTCAGGGTACGTTGTACAGGTTTCAGGATGAGGTTCCCATTTGGCAGGTTAAATGCTGAAAGAGAGAGCTTGGCTCTATGTAGCCCAGCAAGGAGGAATGGGAAAGGCTGCAATCCCTGTGCCTGCCTGCCTCTCCACCTCCTGGGGTGGCACGGTGGCAGGCTGATGGAGCAGTTCCCTCTGTTCCTGCTGTTCAGACCATTGTTTTCCAGCAGTTACTGGGATAATGAATCTTACATGGTGGCTAAAACGGAGCCACCAGTAGCCTAAATATTCACCAGGCTCCTTTTATAGTCAGCAGAGATTGAACCAAAGTAGACAGGGGAATCCAGGGAGTGATTCATTCTACCCAAACAGGGGTGTCCACCAGCATGTACAACAAGCAAAGCTCTTGCCAAGAGCACCGGCCATCAGAAATTACTCCTGCCCTCACAGCCTGTACATAACTTGTGTAGTTATTGTGTAAAGATGGAATTATGTTCCTTCTCAGACTTGTGTTCAGTTTTGCAAAGAGGGCTCCAGCACTCAAATTGAGTAACACAAAGATCTTACTCCTCCTATCCAACCTGCATTCCCAGCTTTGAAAAAGTGAATTGAACACATTTCAGTTTATGAACAACCCTCTATGCGCAAGGCTCTGCCAAGCTGATACAGTGTTGAAACTGCACTAGGGTGCTGGGCCCAGGAAGCTATAGTGCAGGCAGGCATTATCTCAGTTCTTTAGGAAGTTCATACCCAAAACCTAAAAAAAGATTAAGTGGAAAATCTTTCAGAGGAACTTTCCCCATCAGAATCTGTTGCCTTTTCTCTTTTTTTTTTTTCTTTTCTTTTTTAATTGAGCATATCTATCTGTAGCGTAAGATGCATTTAGATTTGTCCATGTGGACTGCAGCCCATCTCACTTTGCAATATGCCTTGGGTGTCCTGAAGAAGGTAAGATAGTTTTTTTTTTAATGTAGATTCACAAAGACTGCCCAAAAGATGAACTGCTGGAAGAGCCCTTTGCCTGCCTCCACTGCTGAAGCCCAGCATCAGCTTCACCCAAGAGGAGCTATCACTCCTACCACCTCTCCAACTCTCTTTCAAGCAAGTGCCAGGGCAAAAAGGGTCTTTTCCCACCTCACCTGCAAGCTCCACAGTAAAGGCATAAGCACAGAGAACAAAAAAACACTCTTGGCTGTGCTTGGGGCCCAGGTCACCTGAAAGTCATCAAAACTGAGATGCTTCAGCTATTGAAGATGTAGGCTGAGAGCCTCCTCTGCACATATTTAAGTAGGGAGGTGTGGAAATAACAGGAGTAAGACTAGGAGCCAAATTGAGGGGTATGGAGGGTGTGAAGTGAGGGAGGAGAAGGCCCTTTGCTATATGACAATTTAGGAATGGGATTGACAAGGCTGGGACAAATTTATTGTCTGGGTTTAGAGTTGCACATGGGCTTAGGAAGCTCAGATCTCCATTGCCCCAGCCCCCTTCCAAAAATCCCCAACAAACCATACAGGTAAATAACATAGTTGTGCTACCACAGGATGCCTAGCTAGGAAGGGGCTCCCTTGGGCTAGAAGCTCTTCAAGCAGGAGGAAAACAGTCTCTCCTCCAAAGCCATTTCGCTTGACTTTAAAAAAAAAAAAAAATTGGCTAAGAAAGGGCTTGACCATAGAAATGAAGTGGCCAAGAACAGGTGGAGACTGTGCAGATCAAATCTCACCTTCAGGATGGAAAGGCAATACCCCCATCTGCAAGGCATAGAGGAGATGGCAGATCAGCAGGTTACAAGGGGCTCCAGTTGCTGGCTTAATATTTAAAAGCAAATTATGTCATTTGAAAATATAAGCTCTTTGTGCTTCACCAAAAAGATCAACACCCACAAACACAATTTAAATGCTTTCTTTTTCCTTTTCTTTTTTTGTTACCCAGTTCATTTAGGAAAAGAAGTGAGACCAGCTGGATGGGACAACAAAAACCCTTTGTCCAGACCTTTTATTCATGGTCAGAGAGAAAATCCTTACCAAACCTTTTCACACACCCAGTCTTACAATTAGCTAATGTCAGATTTTGGGTTCACTTTGGAATAGTCTTCATCATCACATTAAAAATTAATTAATTAACTAGTAAATTTTCTCTTGTCCCATAAACATTGACTTTCTCTAACAGAGCGAGCTGCTTCCACACAATCAATAGAGGCTTCAGTTGCACGTGGCACTCTGCAGGCAGGAAGAGTTCAGCAAAAGGTGGTAGCATCACACACAGCCTGGCTGATGCATCAAAAGCTACACATGCCTGTAAAGCCACAGGCAGCTTTCCTTTATTCAGCTGAATCAGGATGTAACTTTCGTTTACATGAATGAGGCAATGGCACAGGCAGGGTATATAACTTCAGATCTTGGGACAGCATGACATTTGGATAAAGCCAGCTTGGATTAGTCTGCTACCAGGGAGATTGCAGCACTGATACCTTGCACTGGGACTGGACGTTTATATTTGCATACATCTGCATGGGAAGCTAGCACAAACTTTGCACAGGAGATGAAAAGAATAATCACACTGTACTTTGTAAATTACATTCCTTATCCTAATTAAAGAGGAAGAACGAAGCATCACACTTACAGTGTTATTAGCTCCTTGGATGCACTCACTTGGAAAAATAAAATGGTTGCACCAAAAACCATAAACTCACAGTGCTGGCCACCTATTTGCAATCCCGATTCCTCATCATGAATAACCACTTTGCTTGCTGGGCTGTGCTATCTCCACATGCCTATGCATATACGCTAATAAACCTGCAAAGGCATGGCTGTGGAGCACCACAAATCTTCTGACTGAAGATCAGAATGTCTGAGAAGTAAGACAACATGTTTAAAATACATCCAGAAATCAGAGAGAATTTAAGTGTTTGGCCATATCAAAACATCCTTCACAAAAAGATAATTTCCCAAATGTCCAGGTTCGTTCCAAAAAAGACTCTGAGCAAAACAACTTCCAGGCAGGGACGTGTCAAAAAGCAGAAGGTAGCCACATTGTTCTGCATATGCAAGGATCTCTATTTATTATTTTATTATTATCTTAATGCAGAACCAGTTGTCCCCATGCTTATTATTTGGCTGAATGAGCTGAAGTGAGACTCCCGGGGCAGCTGCTGACATAATGAATGATTGTGTGGTGAAGCCCAGAATGTGAATGATGAAGAATTTTGAAAGGCTCTGGAATTTGTGAATAACAAAAGTAGCTACAGTCCCCAGAATCTCACCATTTGTTCTCAGCAACAAAGGAGGACTCAAAGGCCTTTGTTTAACAAAATGATTCAAAAACAGGATATGAAAGGAATTAAGGGTTATCTCTACTGGCATAATACAGCAAGCAAATTGTGTCCCCAAGTAGAAAGAGTTATGAATGTATTCTGTCGAACGTATTGTTAACTGAATTACTACGATCCTGCTTCTTTTATCCCTTTTCCAGTACTGTTACCATGTTTCCTGTGTCAGTAATTCTCAAGGTCTTAAGGCCTTTCAGCACAGACTCTGTAAGAGGGGGAGCTGCTTATTCCACGGGGAACTCTGGTCCTCCAACATCCAAAGGGGAAGCATCCAACCGTGCAACACCCCTTCCTCCCACGCTTTCAATCGGCCACGGTCCCTTGGCTTATCTCACTTCTTCAGCAGTACTAAAAATAACCACAGTTGTATTTCCCTTAAGTAAATATACAATTTGCATTAAAAAAACCCAACACTACTATTATCAGTTTCTCCAGTATGCTTGATGGTGCAAGCCACTGGATGGGCATGGTACAAAAGACAGCCATGCCCCAAAGTGGCTGCCTTTCCCCTTGAGGGGAAACCAGCCTTCCAGTTTCAGAGCACTTTCTATGGGGATTATGTATAAACTTGGTGAAAGACGAGTGAATCTGATGAAGATTCATGCTGCACTGACAAGTGCTATCCAAACAAATATAAATTCAATTAAAAGACTCTGTTGTGTGAGCAATAAGCCAAGAAGTGTGCTGGATCAAGGAGTGGAAAGCCAGCTCACCCGTGAAGGTTGTCAAGCATGAGAAATTAGACAGCAGACACAAGTGATGCTGATGCTGTACCTAAGGTGGGCACCATTAATCAGAAGGACAGTGCTCCTGGGCAAGGGGATGAGGGATCAACACCCATCGAGGGACAGATCTGGTTCTGCTCCCTCCCCTGTTTGGGACTCTCACCTCAAGTGCTGGTAAGGGTTTAGCACCCCACAGGTTCCATTGCCCACGGGACAAGCTATGCCAAAAACCTGGACATGACATATATTTGTAGGGATAAACATAAAGGACTCATGTGCAGAGTGATTATGCTGGTTATCTTTTCTTGCATTTTGGCATTCATTATATTAAAGCACACATATCCTACTGCAGCAGCCAAAGTCAACACTGCCTGTGGAGTCTCTTGTGCCAATCATTATAATGCTGTAGCTGCAAGCAGTGCAATAAAAACTGCCTGTACTGCCCTGACTGCCTTGAGTCAATGTGAACTTGGCAATCCTTTCAAAGGAATCAGGGTTTCACCTTGGGATGCAACTCAGACTTGGAAGAAAAAGTTGCCCTGCCATTAATTTCTACAGGTGCTTCATCAGCTCATCCCATCTCTCCAAGGAAACACTGATTAGACTACAATAACAATGCAGCAGAAACCTGTGTCTAAAGAGCATCTTCAATTCCTGGCTTCCTTTAGTCTCCTGGGCAGTAGTATCATCCAGAGAACAAGAGAGATTCATCAGCATATTTTTACAAAGACTTAAGTGCACCTTTGCTGACGACACTGGGTGCTAGATTTTCCTGCTGAAAGTTATTTTTTTAATGAATGCTGAAATTAGCACTAAATATTCCAACTGCAGGATCTGTGCCAGAATTTTAAAAAAATAAAACCGTGTGATTTCTGATAAAAAAATAATCATAAGATATTACAGCAACATTGAGAAGTTACCCAGAGAACATAAGATGAAGAAATCTGCTATCAAATTGTTGTGCCCATGAAATAGAGCCCCTACAAAACCATGCAGGCTTGAAGAGGCTGGAGAAGTATGCTTTCTGAGTAGTGGTGTCTCTTGAAATATGGTTTAACACCTGTTATTAATTCTGCTGCCTGGCACATTTGCACTATTGCTTCTTTCGCCTCAGCTACAAATTCAAAAGATTGTGCCCAAGACTGACATGGCATGGCCCTGATTCTATTCGAGCTGCTGAATTTCACCAATCTTATCTATTGAGCCTCAAAAAAGGCACGTGGGTTCCCCGGTGGAGAAACAAATTTTTCACTCTTTGCTTTCTAATATCACCGGAATGGTAAATAACAATACTAGAAATACTGACAGTGCAGGAACCTGACAAGTAAAATAGTAAAGCACAGGAGCAAATGCCCCCAAACAGAAGCCCCTCCTTCCAGCTTGGGCTAAATCACTGCACCCTTCAAAATTCTGCATGTATTAGGTATTTATGCACTGGCAGAGTTTGGCACTGGACATCACTTAGGCATACCCATGGCATACCCACCCCAAGGCATACCCACCCCAAAAGAGACTTCAAAATCAGGCACCAGTGCTCACCGTGCACCATTAAGAGAGGAACACTAGTGTGCCTTTCCCAGCATCACCCTGTTGTTGTCCTGCCAGCATAGGAGAACTGAGTTAGGCCCTCAAATTTTTCAGCTGCCTCTGATCTCAGCGATCACTAATGTGTGGACAATAGTTTCAGCCCCTTATGTCCCCACTGCTGTGCCCTACAAATGACCTTTAATTGGCAAAGGACACAATGGGAGACAAGGGCCGATTCACAGCAACTCCTGCCAACCATGTCACTTATTATTTACACTCACCAAAGTACAATCGCCACTTCTTCTGGGGGAAAAAAAAAAAAAAGGGTTATGAATTTAGTTTGTCAGGGCTCCATAGGAGGATGCAGATGGATTTTTTGCGGCAAAATGAAGCTTGAGTTAATCTGCATACTGCGGCACACAAACACGGGGTGCACAGGGCTGGGAGGGGAATAGATGCTCAGCATGAAGAAATACCCTGGCAGCACATTTTTATTTCTCCAAGGATGGTATTTTATCTTATACAGTCGGAGTCTATTAAATTTTGTGTTGCAACTTAGAGCTCTCTCAGTAGTCTTCAGAAGCACTAAAAAAAGGAAAATCTTACTGGTTCTCCTCTCTCTCTCCTCAAATTCTACAGCTAAATCTAAAAAAAAAATAGCAACAAAATGAGCTCTGCTCCCTGCTGAAAACAGTGGACTCCACTGCAGTTCTCTGTATCAGGAGTCCCATTCCCCAAGCCTTCTGGTCCTTTCTAGGTCTATTCCCCTAGCACATATAGATGGTTTCCTTCGCTTCCCTTCCATGTCTCAGGTTGAAGATATTCCACCCAATTTAATAAAGATCGAAATTCAGCTCCTAAACAATGGCCGTGCATAATCTAACCTCAGCACCCTGTGATTACATCTCCTTTAAAACAACCATAGTCTACATGAATAAGAAGCAATGCTGTCCCTGGGAGAAGCAGCATGTTTTCCATGGCCCAATCCCCATTTTATTACACTGGCTGCAAAATGCATTTTGAGGTTTGGTGCACACTCTGAAAACATGCAACTTTCCTAGAAGTAATACAATGCTAAATTAGCTATCATTTCTTCAAGTGGGCTGTTTTTCTTTTCTGCTGATGATTTTTATGCTCCTGGTGCCTATTAAAGTTAGCTTCACCAGACAGGTATAGTGGATTAATATGGAAATGTCAATATGGTGAAAGGATGTGTCACATTAAACAAAATCATTATGTGTATTTATACTCCAGGAGATAATGACCACAAGATGCAATGCAACAGCAACTTTACCTCCACATTATTAAAAACTTCTACTTTTAGCAAGTTAGGCGTCATGGCAACATGGTGCATAAGACCTATTATTGACAACAGGAATGGTCATTTATAAAAAGAATATTATATTTAAAATATTTAGAACTATATTTATACATCAGGTCAAGAAGATGAATTCTGGCTTTTGTCATAGAACATGAATGTTTAAAGCTGCCCATCTTGTACAAATACCTGCTTCATGCTTCTTAAACCTTCAAGATTCTTATCATAATTATGCCTCAACTATGTACACACAGGACTTTAAAACTTTAAAATTACCAAGTAAACATTCCTTTTCTGCATGTCACCAAAAAGGCCACTCTGGAGCCCACGGTGGTGTCGGTCAGTGCACAGCTTCAAGATATCTTGTCCAGCACAGTGCAATCAGTATTTCACTGGTATCTGCCCTATATACATGCATTTCTAGACTACTTTCTCGCTGGATACAAATTATTCCTGCTTAAGACATTAAAAAGCACATTTCTATAACTCAGCTTTAGTCATCTGAGCGTAGAATTTGGGGAATTATGATTTTGTTCAACTCAAAAACTACCTTCAAATTTGGCTTAAAAAATAGGTTTAGATGAGAAATTACATCGGCCTTCCAGACCTGCAAAGCAAGGAAGGGTTTATTTAAACTTCATCCAGTACCCACCAGCTCTTCCACAACCAGCAGGGGAAAAAAATACAGCGTATTTCCCAGGTGGCCCTAAAAACAGAAGCCCTTGCTCAGTGCAGAGTTTTTTGCTTGGAGCTGGTAAAGCAGCACTGACCGTAAAATCTTGTTTCTTTGATCTTCCCTTACCAAGACTGTTCACCCACGCAGCGTCATCAGCCAGCAATTAAGCTGACCAGCCATGGGAACAAGCCCTCTCTGTTCCTCACCTCCTCCCCATCCTCCTGGCTGATAGTACAGTTTGGTGCATGTCCTAAATATCTGCAAAAGCTGTTTTCCCAGCAGAGGAAGGAGGTTACCAACAAGCTTCACTGGGAGATTCTGCTCAACAATGCAGCATTTTTCAGACCATAGCTTTTCCCTTCTATGTCTTCATAATTTCTCCTTTCCTTAGGGACTGTGGGGGCTGCTGAAATCTCAATAACCTACCCATCTCTTCCACACGTAGGAAAAAAATATCTAAAAGAAAACATAAAATTATTTTATTGCAAGAGTGTGCAGAGAGATTGAAATGGGAACCCTATTGCATATGGAGACTCAAGACCAGCTTAAGCTCCTTTCAACTTACTTTCACAAGCAACATAAATCAAAAATAAAAAATAAAAAAAATCCATGCTACTAAGAAAACCACGTCTCGCCACGACATTTCCTTTTGATATTCATAAATGAATGGCATCTTAGGAAATTACCAGATCCAGAAAGTATAACATTTAACTGTGAAACAAAATTCTCAGAAAACCTCTTCAGATGCAGAAAACAATGATTAGCTGTCTTAATGGGGGTAGGGTGCACACCGGCAAAAAGGTTCCTGGAAAGACAAGGGTGGGAAGGGTGGAAAACCAATGGGAAGAAGGTGGCAGCATTTTTAAGTGTTTTATTAGCCCTTGGGGAAGCAGAAACCAAGAGACAGTTTTTCCTTCATCTTTTCTCCTTGTATCCCAAGCCTTGGGAGTGGGGTAAGCCCTCAATTTCCAGCTCAAGTAATTACGCATAAATTGCCCCAGGCTCTTGCATTGCTTTCTACCATCAGCATCGCATTACATTAATGTTACAACTATTGACATCATTTCCATGGCTCAGGGGGTGCACAGCCAAGTGGGAAGGGCTTTTGTACTCAGGGCACCTGTATGACTTGGCTTATTAACTCGCCCCAGCTTCCCACCTGTAAAACGTTATGAGAAGATTTCCATGCCAAAATTTGTGAGATGATCAGCTGTAACAGCAAGGAGAGTCAAAACAAGCAAGAAATGGCTCCTCCTATAACAAGGGATGCTCAAAATTCTGTTTCAGAGTAATATTATTTCCTCATTGACTATAAGTTAAATTTTGTGTTGACACCTTGTGAGTGATGTCAGGCCATTCAGAAACATGAATAAAATACTGAATTAAATTAAGAAATAACAACAATTAATAGTAGTAGTAGTAGTACTATTATAAGTGATAAATAATCAGATACTTCAACAGTGATCATACAACTGCTAATAAAAGACAACAAATGTATCTCTCCAAAAATCCTCCAGGACACAAACAGGCAGTAAGCAGTCATCTGTGTTTCCATTTTGAGGAATGAACAAGTTTTAACAGGGTTTGTCTGACAGAACCATACCATGTACCATCTGAAAGTGAAGGAGCTTCAAACAAGAGACATGCCAAAAGTCAGGTGTCCACCTCTTTTGCCACCAGAGGACAGTAATACAAACAGATTACTCACAAGAGAGGACTGTGTGTAAACCAAAGAGCTATATTACTTCTTTGTAGAAAAAAATTAGAAGATGAATTGCATTATTGATGGTTAGCATCAACACAAAACACATGAAAATATTGCACTTTATTTGATAGTACATACAAATAAGAAAAGCTTACCTGTACAGCAAAGATCTTTGTACAGATTAGCACCATCCTGATGATGTATTGCACACAAATTTAGACAACTAGAGACCTTAAGCAGAGATTTACCCTATCAGCACCTGGGGAGCAGAGTGCCATGCAAGTTGATCAGCAAAAATGAAAAGCCACCTTGGTGCAAGCATCTGCCTCCAAATGTAGCAGAAAGCACAGCTGGTGATCTGCCAAGGCCACCAACTCCTCCGATCACATAGACAGTCAAAAGCAACCTCACTCAATAAAGTTCATGTCACTACAGGCAAGGTATCAGTACATCAAAATTAACAGATCAATTCAAAATTCTTCCCATTGTAGAAAAGCTAGAGGAATAGTCAGTGATACTTTCTGAGACATGAGTCTGATTCAGCTAAAATCATACCCACCCCAACTCAGGAAAAATCTCAGATCCATGCTCGGCTCCAGAGCTTTATGACAAGGGAGGAAGAGTTGATGGCAGCTCCTGAGAGACACATTGTCTTTGGCTCCTAGGGCAAGACAGATGACATGAACTCATCACCCACCTTAGCAATAAACGTAATAGCTGCCCTCAGGAATTTACACCAGCTTGAGATCAATTCAAGCCAGAAGAGGTATCTGTCCTGTTTTCTAATACCAGCATGTAATTTAGCCTTCATCAATATGGCTTCATATTCATATTAAATTCAATAGCATTTAGCTACTTTAAAACACACTTATACTATCAGTTGAGATTTCATAGCAATCAGACTGATGACACCAGACAGTCTGGAAGATAAACCAGAATTGCTATAAAAATTGCTCATTGAACATTTACGTGAGACTTAATAATAGTTAAAAGATAAATCAGGACCCTCAGCGTAGCAGCAAACAGCCTCTCTGCAGAGATGCCAGCAGCATCCCACAGTGAAATGTCAAGCCAGCAAATCCTTCCTAAACTAATTGCATTTCTTTCCACATTCAGAGCCCCTTCTTTGGGGCTGGCAGGACTCCTTCCCCAACTTCAAACCTGCAAAACCTCAGAGAGTCTCTACTGGGTTTACACTGGCCAGCAGACCTAATATATTGGGCTGACGCTGGCCAGCAGCCCACAGATTCCCACACCTGGTCAAACAGACTCCTGCGAAAGCTGGGCATTGCTCCAGAAGCTGCTATCTTTACAACCATTTCAAAGAAAGTATTTATTTAAGTCTCTGAAAGTTTTCCCCTTTGAAGAAATTGCATGGAGGGGCTGGCAAGGTCTGGAGGATCTCTGTAAACAGCATTGGTGAGAGGGGGGATAAGTGTGTAATGTGTGTTTAGGAAGGTTATGTTATCTCTTCTACATCACACTGTATTTTAAGGCAGGAAAAATTGATCAGAAATGCTTTGAGAGAAGAGCAAAGTAAAAGTCTTGAGGACTGGAGAAGGAATAAATTTAGCAGGTGAATGCCTAAGCTTTCATACAACATCCCCAAGCATCCTACCTGGCAGCAGTATTTAGAAAATAAATCCTTAATTCGTAAATTTAAGGTGCAATGATTGTTTACATCCTCCTAGGAGCCAAAGCAGGTTCTCTAGGATGAATCTTTCAGGTTTCTTTCAGCTTGTTCCAGCATTTGTTATTATTTCGGCCCACCTCTGGATTCACCACTTGAAGCCAATGGCAGTATCTCATCAGTACACCTCTATTCCAGGAAAGCAATGCTTTAGAAATACTTTTACAGGCAGTCAGCTCTAGTAAGTTTAAAATCATTGTGTGTGATTCTGTGATTCAAAGAGATGGTGCAATCCAGGATTGGCACATGACTGGCTTTAACCCTGGCTTGAGGTATCGTGATGAACCCTGACTGAAGACTAATGGGGGTGGAAAACTATAGTTTCTCAGCCATATTTTTCTTATATGCTCTAACATTAGGGGCAGATTTTCAAAATACGCATCTCCCATCCAGCCTTTCCCTAAAGATTTCTCTGGCTGGACCCCGTCAGCACCCAAGGAAGCAGGTTGTATGCAGAAAGCAGACAGGAGAGGATAAATGAGGATTGTTTTAGGACGGAATAATTTTCAGCCAGGATAACTCTTAAGCAGAAAACATTCCTGGTACAAGTCACCATTCCTTCTTCTGAAAGTACACCCATCATTTCTCCAAGGAAACCCTTTTCAAACATGTTGCTACGAGACATACTGGTTTTCCTGCCCCAAACGTCCATGTAAATGAAAAAATAATAAATAACAAGAAAAGCAGGGATGGAAAAAATGCATGTCAAGCTTGCAGCTCCACCCAAAATTTAAATCAGAGATTTTTCTGCGTGTGAGGTTTTGCAGGCATAGCTTGACCCAGGCATTCAGCAATAGCCTCTGTACATTTTAAGCAGCTGAGGCAGGGCAGGATCAGCCTTTAGCAGTGAGGAGGCTGCAACCAGCCCTGCAGAAGAGCTTTGGATCAAACTGAGTGCAAATTTATTTTGAACATCAGACAAGAATTGATCTGCCTACTTGCCTAAGGAGTGATAAGACAGGCTGTATTAACAGTATAATGTTTTGCTTCTCCTCCGTCTTTGTAATTAAGATTTCTATATCACATTAGGGAAAAGCAGCTTCTTGTATCCTACCTTACTCTTGGAAACTTGAAGGGCCTCCATGGTTTCTACCATGAAACAGAAAAGGTAGTGAAAAATGATCCTCGGCAAAAGGAAGGAGACTTTAATTTGTTTTAAATAGGAATCCCACAATGATTTCAGGTTATCAGTAGCACTTAAGCAACTTAGTAAAACAAATCCCCCTAGCTTTCAATGGTGGGTCTGCCTCCAAACCTGTTAAATGTGATTTTCAAAAGTGCTACAATGACAGAAGCACACAAATCCCACTGACTTGAAAAGTGCCCTAAGTGATACCAGAAAAATTTTTAAAAGGTGTTTAGGCTCTGATTTCCCACTGAAATCAGTAAGAATTAGCCACAGACCTTCAAAAAAAATATTCCCCAAATACAGAGTTAAACTTTTGTGTTATTTAAAGGAATCTTTTCCAAAGTTCATAAATTACCAGTGCTTTCAGCTCCTATCATTTAATGGATTAAAAAAAATAATGAAAGAAGAGATGGAAATAATAATAAAAAAAACAAAGAAAACCCCCTACATTTTCTCTTTTTCTAGCAATGCTTTTCTTTGCATTACTGATTTTCATAATAGCACTGAAAATAAAGTGAAAGTAGAAAGTAAAGATAAATTGGTAAAAAGACTGAAAAAGCCAAAATACTCAATAAAATATCTAAATTTATAATTTCTGCTAATATTTTCATTCACATATTCCAGGGTTTCGTCACTCAAATCTCATTAACACAGAAACTGACAATGGAAGAGTCCCATTGAAACACCCTCTTTTATAGCCACTAAAGAATAAATGTAAATATTAATTCCAAAAGAGGTCATTTGTTTTTTTGTTTTTTTTTTTTTTTCTTGGAGATGAAAAGATACCTACACAAGATTTCAGCACACTATTAACATATAGGGTTTAAATGGGGCATATTGTCTATGGCCAAGCAGTTTTAAATACTTGGCTGATCAGTATATCCTATATGGTTATGCCTGTGATTTACACAGAGGACTGAAAATCAGCATATGGCATGTGTTGAGTTTTTCCCAACCATCAGGACTGTCAGCAAATCATGTCTAACAACTGGTTGCAGCAACAAATGCATACCTCAATAACTAGAAAGATAAAAGCTGTCACCTCCTGCAAAACTGATTTGGTGATTGTGTGATACTGCTGCAAAACCACTGGGTGCTCTTGAACAGGGTAAGGGGCAGGAGGAGGGAGGGACCTTTGTCTGTCTCTAAAACAGGATGCAATCCTGGCAAAATGCTTGCCCTGTGGATATGCAGAGAGATGAATACGGTCAAAAGTCCAGCAACGCTCAGCTGGCTCAGACCAACACCAGTACCATCCTTGGGTAAATTTGGGAATGGCATGGATGAACTTGCACCCAGACTCCTTAGGCTTACTGCAATTGAAATACTGGCCTGGCAAAACCAAACCTATTTTGGAGAAAATGAATTTTAAGTTATACAGCCAACAATTCTGATTAAACAATTTATTCAAAAAAACTATTTAATGATAAAACAAAACCTAGCACACACACCCTGCCACTATTGCAAAACATATGTCTTCTGCAAAGATACTAGATGCTGCGTAGCAAACGTGTGCACTTGTGCTCCATTTTCTTCCTTTTAATGTTAAACAACCTTTTTCTTTTGAGATTCAATTGAGACTCAAAGTCCAAAATCACTGCTTTAAAAATGCAAGAGTACAGTAATTTCAGCTCAAAGTCCCTGTGCCAACTTGTTCAAAATACTTTTTTTTTACTCTAAACACACAGTGTTTTCCAATCTGCGGACTCCAAGTAATCTGACGCATTTGTGTCCTCTACTGGGCAAGACCATAGTTCATGCAGACCAGTCTAGGGAAAGGCAGCATGTTTTGCTGTCTTAAAGTGAAAAGGAGGAAGAGAATTTGCCTTGGTCAGGAACCCTCCATAAGCCCTGCTCCCAATTAGCAAGAGACATTGCTTTATTTCTTCTTTCCCTTCATATTCCACTTTTCTTGCTTTTTGAGCAAGAGCATGCAAGTACTAGTCAATGCAAGACTTTTCTTGATTAATTACAACACGGTAACCGAGCTGTTCATACATTGGCCAACAGTTATAAGCCAGAACACTTAACAAAACACCTAACCCTGAGCTGGACAACATTTCCAGCGTGAGAGAGCTCCACAGCTTCTCCACCAGCCCACACAAAGCACTGCTGGTGTGCAAAATGCAATGTATTTCCACCATGTGACACATAAGCCTGTGAAACAGAAATGGTGGCTAGCATAGGCTTAACGGTTAACATGTTACATTCACCTATGTGGTATTTAAATGCAAAGAAGGCAATGGGCTGTGCTTGTCAGCTGAGAACTGGAAGGTTTAATAAAAGGCTTTTTGGCAAAGCAACAGGAATCAGTTCTGTATCTACTCAAAGAGGGCCTTGCAGCATTGCATCTACTGCTGGTCAGGAACACACAGTCAGAGAGCCAATGTCTTAGTAAACACGCCTGCACTGGCAGCCTGGGTGGAGGACTCCAAGGCAGGTATTCCTTGCCACAGAGGACCTCTACCCCTGTGCAACCTTGCAGCAAGCTCTCTGGAAAGTCAGCCCCAGGTCATGGCTACACCAGCAAGGTGAAAGCAGGCAACTCAGCAGCATTCATCTCTCACAAAGAAAAAAATCTGATCATCCCCAGTAATTTCCTTAGGATGGATTGCAGCAGAAGCCTAGAGCAAATTAACTGGATGTTCTGTCAAAACCATTAGGCCAGGACTGAACTCAAAGAAAATTATGTTCTCTAATGTCTTCATATTTACTTTAAAATGCAGTCATTTTGACAGGCTCATGAGGTAGAAGATCTCATTTTATGAAGGTCTTAAGGGACAAGAGGAGCAGAAATATAACATGCTGCTGTCTCAGTCAGCAAAATGATCATAAAATTACTTTACAACTGACTCTCAAAACTACAAATCCAGTTATTTTGAGTAATTTCAGCCTTTTAAAAAGATACATGGTGCTTCAGATTGACCAAAAAAGCAACAAACTGGGTAAGTATGATTGGGACAATTTTCCTTACTCACAAAATAATGTCTCTGGACACAACCACCTTCATATCTCCTTCAATTCAAGAGCAGCCTAGGGAGCACAGCCTACCAACCAGACGACTAAGCACACACTTCATTTGCAGTCAAGCCACCAACATTGCCTATCTTAGGATCTTCAGATGGAAGCAAAACCCAGGAAACTGAGAAGCAAGAAATAACCCTCTCTTGATGCTGCACGTGATCACCATGTCCTCAGCAGCCCCCTCCCTCAGCACAGCACCCAGCAGAGTGCTTCTGGGGCACGGCTTGGGGTGCCACCTACCATCAATACTATGTGACATGTAGAGCTACCATAAAGCATTAACCAATTAACCGGCAAGAAAGAACTGGCGTGACTTCTCTCAAACTTGAGAAAAAAGCAGGTTTGGATTGTCAGTAAAAATGGGAGTGAAGAACAGCCATAGCATCAGCTGTATCACCTTGTAATGTGGAATATCTAAAAGCTGCTCTACATTACTCCAGCAAACAAGGTACATCTGCCAAAAAGGCTGCCAAGGGTCATGCTGAACTCAAAATTCAACCCAAAATCTTGTTAAGATTCGCTGGGAACCAACCTAGGTCTCCTTCACCTCCCAGTTTATGGCTTGTATCAAGGCATCTACATTTCCAAAACTTTCAATCGTCCGCTTGTACTTAATTGCCCGCTTGGCATCCAAGTCAAGCAGCAGCCCTTTTTTGAGATGACATAGTGAAAAGACAAAATGAGGAGAGACTGACACTGATACCAGTGAAAAGCATGATTTTTCAGAGCTGCTGCATGAAAGCACCTTGCCAGCGATGCCAGGACGGAGCTTCAGAAAGGCTCATCTTCCCTGCAGAGCCAATGCTTCTGCAAAAGATGTATTTCTCACACAGAAGATGGAAAATACACAGTTTACTGCCAAAAACACAAACAGAGGCTTACAGAAAGCTTCTAGGAGTAACTGGCTTGGAAATAATCTCTATTCTAGAAATCCAGTACAGTACAATTAGAAAATAACTTGGTGAAATACCAATTCTCTGTCTGTAATTACTGTGTTCCCCAGCCCTGAAATTACTGTAGAGCTCAAAGTCTTGTTTGTGCGCAGGTGCTGTGCTAAGGGCTAATAAAACCTGAACCACCCTGTGCCAAGCCCTTCTGCACAGACTTTACCCCTACAGAAACAGTTGTTGTGAGCTCAGCTGGGTACACCCAGCCTCGCTAGTATGAAGGTAGAAACTTTAAAACCTTTTTAAAAATTATTTTTGCCTACTCTCACTTTAAATATTTTAAATCCGATGCCCTTAATAGTAAAAAGAAATTAAAGTCCACTTTTTCCCTTCCTTTAAATGGATTAATTTCTTAGCTTCTGCCTCCATTGCATTTTAATTTCATTTTTTACTCTTTGCTTATTTCTGTTGGCATTTTAAAATAAATCCTTTGCTTCATATAGTCTAAAATACAAAAAAAAATTAAAAAAAACAGAAAAAAAATAGGAATTTAAGGAGTTCAGCTGTGCTTGCTAGCATCAAACAAGAACAACCCAACTAATACAGCTGACTGCTGATTGCAGTTAGCACATTAAATCCCCAAGGAGTGCCACTTTTTCAGGCTGTCCACAACATTTTCCCTTCCTCAAGTTCTTTCAAAGGAAATCCTCCACATTACAAGCTGAGGATTCATAGCAGGAGAACAGGGATGGTGCTGGCGCTGGAGAGTAGCATTGCCTGGGGTCACCCATGGCTAGCAGGGAGGGTCAGAGCTGGACTTTCTCACACACGGCCAGAAAGAGCCAAAGGGGAACAGGAGCCCAGCAACTCCAGACCGGTCAATAAGTGGACAGCAGAGATGCTGCTGGTTTCTATTTGAGGCGAAAAGGAACTATTTCTGCAAGCTCCAGCAAGCCCAGGAATTTAAATCCCTTCCCCAGAATCCACAGCACGTGCACCCTGCACTGCCCTGACATCAAGGACAGCCTGAATTAATTAGGGACAAAATAATTAGGCAAAACACATCTTGTAAAATTATCAAAGGACATCTGTTATCTAAAGCGCACACAATGTTACAATAACTGCAATATCTGCATAACCTGTCAGAAGCAATAGAAATAAATGAACGTTGCTGTTATTAATGCTGAAGTTGTCTTTAAACCCATTAAAGTCATTGTAGCCGCAGATTCAGAGAGGAGAAAAGTACTGTATTACATTTGTGCTGATTACAAAGATGAGGAATCTGGTCAGGGTGGTAGATACAGCATTTCAAACAGGCAGAGTGCTCCGAAAAAGCTATTATTTCTGGATGAAAAGGAAGAAAAGGATTGAACCATACCAAGAACTAAAAATAAACTGAGAAAAAAAGCAAATAAAAATCTTGAATCTGGATTTCCATTTTGAACAAAACTAAATCCCTCCCCCCAAAAAATCCATATGTAATAGATGTTTATCAGATTTTTTAAAAAATAAATATCAACTGGTTCACTGTGAAGACATAGACTGGAAAATAAAAATAAAAAGGAAACCAAATGCAAAGATTGTGGTCAGAACAGACAATAATTGGCTTTGCTGTAATTAAATTGAGTTCAATAGTTAAAAGTTGATTTGGGCATCCTGTGTCTCGCCCAGAAGCAGCCACTTAAAATTTCCGATTACCATTAGCATTTCAAAGTGCCCAGAAAGTGAGACTGTCTTAAGTTATCACCCTGGGGCCTGCAAAGTGAACAGGTAAATCTGTGGTTATTACAGGGACAAAGTCTTTGAAAGGGAGAACACCATGCTGGTTTTGGTTGCACCCAGGTTTTGCAAACATGAATATGCAATGCACATACCCAGGTATGTAAAAAGTAACTCGATCACTGCAAGCTGGTGAAGTGGAGAGTGCATATATATTCTCTGCATTGATTATAAGCACTAAAGTGTAACGTAGAAGTCCGTCCTCAAGACCACAATAGGCAGCCCAGCCTGAGTACCCTTCAAACACTGAGCCAGGATGGGATGCTGCTGCTCTTCCCAGCTGAAGCAAATGCTGCAGGAGGCTGTCACACAGCACAGTGAATTTGTTCTCCAAACGCTGCATTTTGATGAATGTTGATCATCTTGGGAAAAACACAATCAGCCAAGAGCACAGAGCAGACAGCAGGATGATTTGGCTAGGCCCTCTCTCCTGCCTCCAATCCAAACTGGTTACAATGCCCCACACTGGGATCTGAGCCGACTCTCCATGCTAGCAGAGCAGCAAAGCATTAAACGTTGCTAGATCGTGAAATTTTCCCTCTATCAGAGGAGGCAAACCCAGGTAACTTCTCTCACAGATAAAAGCACCCAAAAATATTTTAATAACTGTTGCAGCCCTATGAGACGGATAGAGCTGCATGTAACTGTAAAGCAGATATCCACAGATCTCTACATAGGATACACCTAAAGCTGAGTTCCCATGTAAAACTGCAAAGGAAAAAACAAGCCCAACAAAACATGTTTGAACCCAGAGGTGTACTTTCATTACTGTGAATTTTCTTTCCTCCATAGAGAGGGTCTTGCTTTATACAGAATAAAATGGAGAGGGCAGGGATTGGAGGGGCCAAAAGCAACCTTGTGGTGCCAAATCTAGCCCACGTAACTTGGTTTTGACATGAAAAAATGTTATTTTATTACACTTCAACTCTCTGTAGCAATTCACAGCACTGCTTATTTCACAGCCAGCGGCAGGCAGCTTGCTCACCAGCTCTTCCAAGCAAATTGTTTTGCTCCTTAGGGCAAAAGCAACCACAGGGTCTCTTCTAAAGAAATCCCCACAACTCAGCTTTTAAGGATGATTTCCTTCATGGAAACTGTTGATTATCTAAATAAATTTCAGGTGGCTACACACCCATGCTCCCTGTGATGACCTAACCTATTTCCACCGGCACTCAGGATGGTTTGTTGTACACGTGTGGCAAGCAAACTTGGCAAAGATGAGTTGTCACTGAACATCTTATAGTTAGCACTCCTGATTCCAGCTTGTGCCACTGCCAAGCTCTTCCTTTCACTAATGCATTTACCATTTGATGCAGTAATTGAGTCCAGAGAAGTCTTGCAGGCAGCAGTAGCATGTAACTAATACAGTGCTACGTAAAGTCTAGTATATAGGTTATACAATTGGTGGGTGTATCTACATATATAGATATCTATATGTAACATCTTCATTCCTTTGCACACCCATGCCTTCTGAACATATTATTAATAGCAGTGGAGCATGGAGTACTGCATACGTAGGAACACTGTTGATGTAACATTTTGCATGTTTATTCTCAACAGATATTTGTGATTAACTCTGCAGGGCATTTCTTTTGCATCTCTGTTGAGAAAATATTATTAAACGGAAATTATCCCCGTTCTTGCAGGTGGCCTGCAGATTTTGTGTTCCGTTAAAAGATTAGTTACAAATTCATTTGGAAAACAAGGTCGGAAGGACAAGTTTTAATAATTTGATTAGATACAGCACAGTCCTCTTTTTGAAGTTTTCCTCTTTTCTAAGAAGCTTGCTGACACTGGAGGACAGGAATGGCCAGAGAATGCAAGCTCACTCACAATAACACCACTGATTTCTGTAAGGTCAGTAACTCTCCTGTAGCCTGAGCAGCAAAATATTTGATTGCTGCCAATTGCAAATGTGATCTTGGACACAAACAAATGCTTCTGCATATCATTTTTTCTTAAAAATTCTACAAAAATGAGTTTACAGTGTCAAAAGTTAATGGTCAAAATGTTGCTTAGAGGCATTGCAATTAATATGCTGCAAAGAATAAAATCACAATCCTTATTACCACTAGACACGACCAGTGAAGTTGACTCATTAGTGGTTATTTAAAGTTGAGCACTAGCTTCTAGTTAAAAATAATATAATATGAAGCAAGCTGAAATGTCATCATCCCACACCTCATCTACAGCATCATAAATTAGATTTAAAAATGTGATTCAAGATATATCTGCCTGTGTACAACGTGGATGCGAAAGGCATTTGGATACCACAGAATCGTCACATACACAAAAAAACCCTACAATCTTGGCCAATCTTGGCTACCCTACACTCATGCCACTAGAGCATGCCCTGAAGTGACACAACTACATGTTTCTTAAATACCTCCAGGGATGGTGACTCAACCACCTCCCAGGGCAACGTGTTCCAGCGCCTGACCACTCTTCCAGTAAAGTAATTCTTCCTATTATCTAACCTGAACCTCCCCTGCCGCAACTTCAGACCATTTCCTCTGGTCCTGTCATTATTCACTTGGGAGAAGAGGCCAACACCCACTTCTCCACAACCTCTTTTCAGATGGCAATTAAGTCTCCCCTCAGCCTTCTCTTCTCCAAACTAAACATGCCCGGTTCCCTCAGCCTCTCCTTGTATGGCTTGTTCTTTAGAGCTTGGTAGCTTTCTTCTGGACACACTCCAGCACTTCAACATCCTTCCTGTGGTGAGGGGTCCAGAACTGAACACAGTACTCAAAGTATTCCTGATACAAACTGGATGCTGTTGGCCTTCTTGGTCACACTGGGCACACTGCTGGCTCAAGTTAAGCTGGCTGTCCAGCAGCAGTCCAAGTTCCTTTTCTGCTGTGCAGCTTTCCAGCCACTCTTCCCCAAGCCTGTAGCATTGCCTGGGGTTGTTGTGATCAAAATGGAGGACCCAGCACTCGGCGTTATTGAACCTCAACAATCCAACCTGTCCAGGTCCCTCTGTAGAGCCTTCCTACCCTCAAGCAGATCAACATTCCCACCTAGTTTGGTGTTGTCTGCAAACTTACCGAGCATGTGACTGATCCCCTCATCCAGATCACTGATAAAGATATGAAACAAGACTGGTCTCGAAACTGAGCCCTAAGGGACACTGCTGGTAACCAGCTGCCAACAAGATTTCTCCCCATTAATTGCAACTCTCTGGGAATGGCCATCCAGCCAGATTTTTACCCAGTGAAGAATACACTTGTCTATGCTATGATTTGCCAGCATCCCCAGGAGAACGCTATGAGGGACGGTGTCAAAGGCCCTACTGAAGTCCAAGTAAACAATGTCCACAGCCTTCCCCCATCCAGAAGGCGGGTCACGTGGTCATAGAAAGAGATACCAAATCAGCATTCCCAGCTTTTCCTCTCAAATTTTGTTCAGCTAATAAATAAATTTGCTATTTGCTTTTTTATTTAGTGAGAGACGCACTGTGCTCCGGCAATGAAGAAGTGATGGCCATGGTGTTAAGTCTCAGTCTGACTCTTGGTCCGGGAGAGGTTTGTAATGGTTCTGAGGGTGCAATTAAGATTCTGTTCTTCTGTTGGGTTCTCACACTTGGCCACTCAAACACATCTACACACACATCTTGTCCTCCCTCCCAAGGATACTTGCAACCTCTTTCATTGACTCTGTGAGAATAAATTAAAATTCCTTCCTCTTTTTGAAGGTAAACCATCACAGGGCCAGAAATGCCAATTTTTGGCTGTGTGCTGTGAACCACAGCATCCAACCCCTCCCACCAGGCCACCTCCATCTAGAACAGCAGCCCTCCTTTTCTTCCCGAAAGCTTAGCCAAGACGAGATACAGTCATTTTCCTTCCAAGGTAAGTATATGAGCAGGGAAAACCACAACTTCATCACTATGCTGCAAGGAAGCTGTTGGCTGCATGTGGACTGGGACTGCTCAACACATCCTCATCCAACCCAGACAGGTTTCGGAGTGTCTGTTTTTTGCCTCAGGTCTTTGCTCCATGGCTTATTCTCAGTAGCAGAGGCTGGATCCACCCAGTTTTGGAGCGCGTCCTTCCCTAAATGAGTATGTGATCTTACACTGTTAAGGCTGTGGTGACACCCATCACTGACTTCATCAGCTGCGTGAATGACAGTTACCCAATGGGTAACTGTCACCTTGGCATGCAAAACCAAAACCTGTAGTCAAAAACTCCCTGGGAACCACACCCACAGGGATGTAGGAGCACATTTGGGATCCAGGGACCCACTCATACAACTAGGTTATCCTGAAACCAGGGCTCCTCAACACATCCTTGCTAGGAGAAAACAAGCTATACAAAGGAACAACACCTCAATTTTGCAGATGTGTTAGCCCAGAAGATGACTACACAGTTCAGTTTAGGGCCTGCGTCAGTCCATGTCCACATCCTGCTCTGCAGGTACACGTACTAATGTATCTCCACATCCAGTCCAGCAGGCAGATGTACCTCTGCTGCTCTTATGGTATGCCCTCAAATCTTCTGTGCATTGTACCAGTCAATCCACTGGGAAATGAGGATATTCAAAAGTAATGTATACACAAAGCAAACTAGTCTCAGAGTTTTTAAAAAGCACTTGCAATGAAGATTAAAAGTCATCAGCCAAAACGCATTTCTCATGCATTTTTATTTATTATTGGTATTCACTACTTACTGGAAGTTCAATGTCCCAATACTGGGCTGCATTTGCTTACTTTCAAAAGCCAGTGGCAGCACATTTAATGATTTATTATCATTTGAGCGAAGCATAGCTTACAAACCATAGCTGCAAATTTATTCCCTATTTCACCTAAGAGGCAAAATAAAGTTTGAAAGAAACTGCTCAGAACAAGGCTGACTTAAGTTGCTACTCTTCCTCTGCAGTTCACTGAATTTAGTGACCAAAAGAGGACTAAAATGACTACAAAGGGTATAAATAACCAATTGAGTTAATGCCTATGAGCTTTCTATATATTTAAATTGATATAAAGCCAGTCCTGACTTCCCACCAACCAGATGGTGTCTCAGGTGTTTGGTGCTTGAAGGTGACAAATCAAAGATCCGATAAGCGATTCACAGAGTAATAGCTCATTAAAGACAACAACTTTGGGAGTCTTTCCACTTGTATTCAGGTGCCACCATTTTTAAGATCTATAATTAAAAGTTTTCCAGGCAGTTAGGAGGTGATGCAGCCAACATGCTGAGATTCCCTTAGGACCACACAGATCTAAGGGATGTGGCCTGACAAAAAAGAGCAAATACTGGAAGGCACACAATAAAATGACGGTAAGTCCACAAAACGGGGATTTTCACCTGGTGCAACAGCACAGTATGGCATCTTTATTTCATAATGTGCATTTTCCGTCATTCAAACTTTATCCCATAACATAATATATTAAAAGTATAAAGCAAGGTGGTAAACAGGCTTCCTTTCAGAAAGCTCCTTTCTTACAGTGGATCTGTTAAAGAATTGGCATTAATAGGGTCCTGATTTGGGTTCAGATTCTGAGAATTAGCCCACTACAAATAAATAATAAAAACCAGCATGACAGAAAGAGGAGTTTATGGCCTGTCACTGCATGGAAGGAAGCAAAATAGTAGTAACTTTTTAAAAAAATAATAAATACTGCTTGCAGTACTACCTTAAAGAATAAAAGCCTTACTGTTGATAGAGCTGAGATCTGCTGCCTGTCAGACAAAGATGAGGTTTGTTCTTTGCTTTGTATCATTGTTGCTCGCACCAAGATACATGGAGCACAGGGTAGGGTTTTGTAAGCATCGTAATAAATCCTAAATAAACAGAGTGCACTAAATCTCCACCCACAGCACGTTGGCATTATCAGAGCTAGGGCTGGATGGCTAGATCTCAGCTACACTGCACCAGGCATAGGCAAACACTACCTGCTCAGAAGGACGATGCCCAGTACTGTCTTAAACCCACTCAGCTGTTAGCGAAGCAAAGGTGAGTCAAAGCCCAGTGTCACCAAACTGGGATGCATCCTGTGAAACTGCTCCTTTCAGTACATTATTTTTAGCTTTCTAATTACACAGTTACCAAACATACCAGTAAGGCTAGGCAGGACCCTACTTCTGAGAGACAAAAAAAAAAAAAAAAAGGAAAAAGGAGTGGCAGAATGTGAACAAATTGATTCAATAAAGCCACAAACAGTGACCACTAGCATAAGAGACCATAACACAACCAAACCCACCAGTCTGACATAGCAACACACCAGTCTGACATAGCAACAAAGTCTACAAGTGCAATGTTCGGGTAGGCTAGAGGCAATACTGAGAAACACAACCTGGATGCAAGACTCCTAAGGCTAAGTCCACACTAGTCTCCACCCACAAAGAGCATGGAAGACCTGAAAATGAAACCATAACCTCTCCATATATCCTGGGGCAGTAGCTGACATTTCCAAGCACCTGTCAGCAGCCTGAAGGAATTGTTATAATGCACTGTCTATGAGCAGTGAAGTTGCATCATAAGCTAGTAATATCTGAACAACGAAGCCTTTTAATTTATTTTTAGTGCTGTAACGCCCAACAGCAGAGGAAGAATATGTTTCCAAATGGGTCTGCTAGCTTACAACCTTGTGGCATTTCTTCTCTGAGAGAGTTATAAGCTGCTGGCTTCAGGGTAAGGAAAAGGACTGAATATTTACAGCATGGCAATTGCTGGGGATAACCTGAGCCTCTAATCACTCTGACAGTGGACTCACCCTTTTGTCATCACAATGTGAAGTTTGACCATTATTTTCTTGCAAAATTTAGCCACAATTTTTAAAAAGATGGGTATAGTGCATACAGGCCTTGTGTGAAGCCAGACCTAAGAGGAGGTTGCCATCTGATTTTCAGATTTCCCCTGCAATTGGTTATTTCAACTTCTACATTGCAAGGCATGCCTCATCGCAGCAGTTTGCAACATATCCCGTTCCCTGGCTGCTGTATGAGTCCAGAGATCATGGCAGTCTGGAGTTTACACTACATGAAGTTATCTTTACATAAACCAAGATCATGGGAAAACATAAGTGTTAAGCCATCCTGTATTTTTTTCTTAAAGCTCTATCATATGAGTGAATTAAAAACTCACAAGCAGTGCTGCTTTCTTCTCTCCCTTAGGAGGCACCTTCTGAAAACGTGCAATTTTTACTGAAAACAAAAACTGAGCAAACGAAAGGCAGAGCACTCCCCCAGAGCAGACCGCCTCTGGTCTGAGCTCCCATCTCTCCCCAGTGAAGCCTTTTACCTATCACCAACTCTGTGTTAGAAGGGAGACAGGCTATTAATCACCATTTTTACTGTTATTTATTCCCATTCCCAGCATTTGCAAGCCATTTCCCCTACAACCATGCACTGTCCGAAGGTATAAGCCTTGCCAATTCATAGCCCTCTGGGAAGAGGAAGAAGGACATGAATGAACCGCATTTCTTTTCAAGTGCTAAGGGTGTGTTTCAAGTCATCCTCTGCTCCAAATATGCAGGTCCCAGGTCCTGCAAAATTCTGGGTGTTTCTTTTCCAGCCCTACCTACAGAAACCATTTCTCTCCACCTGCTTTCCAGATGTGCTTTTGTAAGCAACTGCCAGGACGTCAGAAGCACTAGCACAGAGCCTTATTTCTCAACTAGCTGTGATGTCCAAGCAAGCTCTTTCTATTGGCATTAGGACAGTCAGACTCACACACACATACTCCCTCCCAACAGATTGTCAACAGGAAAGAAAAAAAAAAAAAAAACAAGGTTGCAGAAAAGCTTGTCTTTGGAGCACAGAGGTCAATGGCAGAGGGCATCACAGCATCCACACAATACAGTGGCTCCTATCCCTGTGCTCTCATCTTGCCCACCGAAACTCTGATTTCTTTTCTTTCTTATTTTTTTCTTGTCTACTTGAAGGTTACTGTTTCTGCAGGATATCGACCTCCAGTCAGAGAAAGGGACTTCACAACACTAAAAAGGAAAACCAAAGCTGGAAAAAGATCATACTATTACATGTCAGGAAGCTTATTTGATCCAGTTAGATCTTCTCTGACTGTAGGACATGATTTTACCTTTCCAGACAGCAGCTACCTTAAAATAAAATATAATGCAGCAAGTGTCACCCAAAATTGCAAACTGTCAGAGAACCCATTCAAGCAGCCTCTGCAAATAAAGGATTACCTTATCAGAGCCTGAATTTCTTAAAGTATAGAATCATAGGATGGCTAGAGTTGGAAGGGACTTTAAAGATCATCAAGTTCCCACCCCCCTGCCATGGGCAGGGACACCTCCCACTACATCAGGATGCTCAAAGCCCCATCCAGCCTGGCCTTGAACACTCCCAGGGATGGGGCATCCACAGCTTCTCTTGGCAACCTGTTCCAGTGCCTCACCACCCTCACATTAAAGAACTTCTTTCTGGTATTCAATCTAAATCTCCCTTCTTCCAATTTAAAGCCATTACCCCTTGTCCTGTCACTACAGGACCAACATCACTGGCAACATCCTTAAAATGCTAGCTTACATCTTGCTCTGGTCCTGAAGTTATCATCCATTTACAAGAAAAAATGTTTCTGAAACTTACTATTTGTGTAATTTATAGCCAATTCAGTGAAATAAGAACAATATCTAGCGTAAACATGTATTCTGCTTCTCAATCTAACCAGATTTAGTACTAGCTGGCTTGAAATGGGGTGAGAAAGACAACTGCCATTCCTAAAAACCACAGAACAGTTGGAATGCGGTTGCTGATGGGATTTTATCCTTCTACCCACTTTGCCAGACTGTTCTTTTTTGGTTTGTTTTTTGGTCGGTTGGTTGGTTGGTTGGTGGTTGGGTTTTTTACACACTAGGTAGACACTAACAAGCAAATGTTTCACACCAACTCTGCTCTAAAACCTTGCAATATCACCACAGGTAATTCAGATATTAGATATGTGATGGGAATCAAAGGACTACCAGACTGGATCCATCTTTGTCCTCCATGGTACAAGTCTTCTCTCAAGGAGTCAATGCTTGAAGATTACCACCATTAGTACTGGGCTCCTATCACCATTATCTGGGCAAGGGAGGCCAAAATACTATCAAAAGGTTAGCAGAGATGAGCAGGATAGGAAAGCTGCTCTGAATGGCAGGTACCGTAAGGGAAAATACAGAAATATTAAATGCACTTTAACGGCAATGGGAAGCATCTCAAGAGGACTGGCACAGGAAATCTGTCAAGCCTCTCTGTCAAGAGATTTCCTCTATTTCTTGAGGGGTCTATTTTAAGACAATTTCAGTGACCTTACTTAATAGAGATTATGCTGTGTTTAAATTAATTTTTACAGCATTATAATTAATATTTTGCTGTCTGCTGGAAAGCATGCTGAGCTGTGTAAAAATCCACATGCATGGCAAGATTACAAGTGCTATTATCGAGGCAGAAGGAAGAAGATAAGAGCCCTCCAGCCTTGCCTGGCAGGACAGAGCGGCACCCTTTCAGGTGACTGTTCCTGTGGGGGACTAGCACATGGAAACATGGGAAAGGTCAGCATTCCTCCTTAAATAACTGATACAACACTGTTAGGCTGGGGATATTTTCTCAGGCTAATGAATTTGCACATGCACCCATACCACCATACCACATATAGAGCTTCTTCTCACCACCTGCTCAAATACCTGAGCCCCAGAAGGTTAAAACGGCCAAACCATTGCTGTTTATTCACATGCAGTTTATACCAATGCAGCTTTCCCCACTCACCCGAGAGCTGAACCTTAGTTCATCTTTCCTGATAGAGTAATTTCTCTGCATGTTAATCACCTTGCAAGTAAACCATTCTCACACCTCTATATAAGCTTCTTTCTTCAGGGTTCACTTCTGTTTCTGTTTCATACCTGGACTTGCAGGAGGCCTGAAGACATTGCACGATACCATCTCTCCAGTACCATAGTACCTGCAGGCTGTTTGCTCCTGACACATTACATCTCCAACCCAAGAAAAAGCCTGCAGCATCACCCTCATTCACTCCAGCAAAAAGTGGTTTCTATACAGCCCTGTCAATAAACAAGACTACATAGATTGGACGCTGAAATAACCCATTTAAGTCCCTGGTCGTGCCGTTACTTTTGTAGCATTGTTAACCCTCAGTGCAACCACAAACATTCTATTTTGACTTCTACTGCTATCACTTCAACAAGCCCCAGCTTTTCACTGCTTTTACAGAGCAGGATCATGGCACGACCATGCAAAGAGGCTCATAAAGATGCTGCTAGACAAGTATTTGTGGCTCAAGTTGTGCAGTTGTCAGGGCTCAGTATCTGTGAACACATCAGCTGCACTTTTAAAAATTTCAAACTTATAACAAAACAAAATTCTTCATAAAAACTCTGAACGACATGACAGCAAGTAAATTGTGCTCTATGAAATTCAGCAACTTCACAATATTTGAGCACAGCTGTGAATACATGCTTTAATAATCTAAACCTGTGCAAGTGATTATTATAGGATGCTGCACAGAGCACAGTTAAGCAGCACTAGAGGCTGTTCAAAATGTTCCTCCTGGGTGTGTAACAAATTCTAAATCAGAAGCAAGTGGTGGGAGGTCATATAGTGGAGAGGAGCAAATGAAACCCTTTTATCAAAAGAAAAAAAAACCAACAAAAAAAATTCTCTTATTTGAGAAAGACTAACTTCCTTGACCAAGGAGGCAGGAAGCAACAGCCCATGAAGGGGCCATTCACCGTAACATCTTAAGCTCCATTCTTGATATAAGAAGGAAGCATACTGATGGTATAACATGGAGTGTAGTGTCCCCCCTAAAATGAATGGTCATTCAGCTCAATACTTTGCAAGGGTTGCTTTTGAAGCAGAAATTCCAATTGTAATGGCTCAGCAGTTGTAACTTTTAACTGAGGAATGATCTGCCACAGAGAGTAAGAAGGCCCAACTACAAGAAGAGGTTAAACAAGCTGAAAGCAGGAATGCCAGGGACTGAAGGACTTCTTGGAAAGGAGTGAAGTTTTCCTGGGTGATGAAATTAAGGAACAGCCTCAGCATTGTCTTGTAGCCATTCTGGAATGGGAGTGCTCAAGAGCCTGAGCTCAGGAACCCCCGTGGGTAGCAGGGCTGGACTAGGAGATGGACCCAAGGCTACGCTGAGGTGTCTCATGCAACTGCTCTTGGGATTGGTGCTGATGCCTGTGTATATAAGGAATTTGCTTGTGATGTATCTTTGCAGACTCCATGTAGAACCATGTGTTGCAGTACGACTCTGCCCAACACATTATTCACTAAATATTTAACCACAAAGTTGTATTAAATTTGCCTCGAGGAATAATATAAAAATTCTCCACTACTTTTTTGCACAGTTCCATAGGGAAAAAAAAATATAGCAAGCTCTGATAGCATGTATGAAATTGGAAATTCTCTTCCAAAACAGCCTTATCAAAGATACTATTAATAACAAACTCAAGGTTACACTCCTAACAGCAAGTTACTTACGTTTGCAGTCAACTGAGTTAATGATGTTAACTGTGGGCCTGAACCCCTCCAATCACCAACCAAGAACCATTTCCAGGACAACCCCCATCTTGGTATTTGAGTTCTCTTTCCCCAAGCCGTTTACGGCATTACCTATGCAGAGCAAATGAGGTGGGGTCACCACTATATCCAGCACAGGTAGAGTACCATCCACCCAAGCAGTCTGGTATTTATACAATGACAGATAAGAGAAAACAAGGTGCAGCCTGATGAACGAGGTCTTGACATGAGCAAGTGCAGACACCATTCATCTCTTTCTGTTTTCAGGGTACAGCCCTCCTTATAACTGGAATAGTATAATAAATTGAAATATTCAGAACACTTCAAGGAGGAATAACATTCACTGTGAGCTCCAGCTTTATTTTCTTTCTCATTCTGAAATCAATTAGACATGCTGCTGATAGAAAAAGAAAAAAAATTGTTTGCATCTCTATGAATAGGCCAAACAGGTAAAAATAAATTTAGTGAAATGCAAGGACTGTAACTTAAGTTTTTGTCACATGCTCATGGCTACCAATTGCTTACTTGCCATGACATTTAGAAGCAACACGGAATGTCTCACATCTTAGGTTCAGAGTGACAAAGGGATCTCAGACAGAGCAAGGATCTCAGGCTGGCTCAGCAGGTTACATACAGCTGATCACCCCTGCTGTAAGAGGTTTTGTAAAACATTTTCCACAAAGCAGAAAAATACATGTAAGCACAGAACAAGTATGGTAGAGTGACCAAGTATGCACAAAGGAGAGCATACAGGGGGTAAAAAAGATAAAGTATCTTTTTTTTTTTTTTTTTTTTTTTGTAAAAGCCAAAGATAAAATGGAGAGGGTCGAGCACAACTTTTGAAAGGAGGGGGGAGGAAAAAAAAAAAAAAAAAAAAAGCACATTGGACCTCCATTCTTTGACGTGAATTTTTTCTAAGACTCTCCTGTAAGAAAAGCAGTGCTGATATGCAATTAGTTGATAGCTATTCTGACAACTGAGTCTAAGAGAGAACTAACAAACCAGTAAGCTTACTGCAAGATCTAAATCCTTAAACTATTACTCATCGTGCCACCCTCTTAAAAGTGGCTTTAAAACAGGAAGGAAAGAAGAAATGGAAGATGACAGGAAAGAAAAAGAAAGGCAATGCTGGCCTTAGGACTGCAGTACTGATTCTGCCAAGATGAAGAAACAAATTCCATTTCTATGTATTTTCACCTCTCCACACATGAAATTATCTACGCTGTGGCATCTTCACATTTCAGGTACCTCATAAGAATCCTAGAATCATTTAGGTTAGAAAAGAACTCTAAGATCATTGAGTCCAACCACTAACCTAGAACTGCCAAATCCACTATTAAACCATGTCCCTCAGGTACACATCTACATGTTCAAAAGACCTTCAGGGATGGTGACACAACCAATTCCCTGGGAAGCCTTCCAACACTTCAAAAATGCGTCAGTAAAGAAATTTTTCCTATTATCCAATCTAAACTTCCCCTGGTGCAACTTCAGGCTCTTTTCTCTCATCCTGTCTCTTACTTGGGAGAAGAGATGGACCCCTGATTCTCTACAGTCTCCTTTCTTGTAGTTGTAGAGAGTGATAAGGTCTCACATTAGCTTCCTTTTCTTCTGGCTAAACAACCCCAGCTCCCTTAGCCACTCCTCACAGGACTTGTGCTTCAGAACCCTCACCAGCTTCATTGCTCTTCTTTGGACACAGCAGAATAAGCTGGGAAAAAATAGCCTTGAGGGCCAGTGTACACAAAAGGCTCTCCTGCAATATCACTTAAAATGAGAGCGATGAGGGCGACATTGCTTTACAATTCACTAAACAACATGTTTACTTGCACACTGACTACTTATGTTGTGCTTAGATGTCACAGAAGATTATTGGCTAATTACACCAGGAAAAAAACAAGTAATTAGTGCAGACTCTTTCCTCTGGTTCAGAGGAGGTCAGAGACAGATATTTACATGACAAATAGTCACGCCTACAACTAGCAGTGGCTGGTTTGAGCAACAAAATAATCTGATGCCTTGCTTTTGGACACGTGTCATTAAGTGATTTATTGTTTTGGGTTTTTTTTAAAACATGCTAAAAACTTGAGATGCACCAGAAATGAAAATGCACTGGTGCACTGAAAAACATTAAGTGCTTTTGTGCTAAGGAGTCAGCCTGCTCAGCTTAGGCCAACATAACAAAAATCATCTTTCTTAACAATCTTTCCTTTTTTATCTCATCTTTCAGGCTGATAAAAACTTCTTTTCTACTACTGAATGAAGTAAATCATATTACCAGAGCTGATACTCATCAGAAATGTTTTGAACTGAATATGTGAACTGCTTTTAAGTGAGCTTAAATCGATAACTCCACTGCTGTGGTTAGTTTTATTGAATTGTACACTAGAATAATATGATTTCAATTACGTTATGATGAGAGTATTATCCTCCACTATGAGCTGTATTTATTCAGCTGGAAGGTGAGATGTACTACTTCTTCGTTTGACAAATCAGACACACCATTGCTTTTAATGCTATTTTATTGAAAGATCACTGAGGGTTTACATTGCTACACATGTACCACGCTCATCCCTCAAAAGGTCAACACCTAAAAAGCCTTTAACTTTGATAGCGTTTCTTTTTTCCCCTTCAAAAACAAAGCACTGGAGGGAAATTCAAATGCAATCATGTAAACCCAAGAAAAACAATGTATGTTAGGTGCCTAGAATCATCCATGGCTGTTTCCACAGATCCAAGCAGATGTTTGGATGCAAAGGAAGGCTGGTTTGAGAGGGGATGGTTACATATACAAGCATTATTTAAGAATACAAGATGACAGCTAAATCTTTATCACTTCTCCCTGATGAAATGCAAGAGGGGAGCAGCCTGTCATCTGCTATAAGCATTTAAAATTTTGGTACCTGTAAACATTCAACTTTAAAGTGGAAGAGGAAAAAAAAACATTGGATTTGAGTTTCTCCCAAAAGATTTTTATTTTAAAGCATCGTTTTATTGCTCACGTGTCTTTTTCTTTGTCCTGTTTGTCTTCAATGCAGTTTAAAACCAGAAAAAAGAAGTGCTACCAAAACCAACTTATCGCCCTAATACAGCACTTGTAAGACATGAATTTCAGACCACTTGGCAAATGTGGTCAGAACCATTAACCCCATTTCAAATTAGTTTAGATGCAATGAGGAAACCAAAACTAGAAAGAATGAACAACGCATAGGATTCTGCTCTCCTACCCAGCTCTAGGAACACCGCAAACTCATTTTATATTACAACATTATGAACATTATCATAGATTAAGGCTCCCCTCCAAGCACTAAAACTGCAAACTCTAAACATCCATTCCTGAACAGCCTATAATGAAGTAGGTTTTGGGGGGTTTTTTTTCCCCTTTGGCATATCAAAAAGCAGAGCCATTGAGTTTTGTCCAATTGACTAATGGTCACAGAAATCACCAGTCTTCAGTTACCTTGACAGCATTAAAAAGGACATTTCCTTTAGTGGATAAAATGCTACTGAATAGGTTTCCCCACAATAACCAATAATCAACTTTTAAGTCCTACAGTAGTCAATGATGTTATCTTTCCATTGATTTGGGATGATACTCATTTTTCATCTTTATGAGAGGAAAAGTCTCCTTCCTTAGAGACATCTAGTTTTCATTACTTTCCGTACTCTGGGTGTCTCGGTATATCCCTGACCTGTAATAAATGCACTGTCTTGCTTCCTCCTACGTTCACATATGGCCCCATTCACATAAACCCTCACTTCTACAAATAGAAGCGTAAAGTCAACATACATTTATTCTTTAAATTAACTTGACTGGAACTCTGAGAGCTTTGAAACTCACCTGCCTCTGTCACGTCCCTTTTACTCACAAAATACTACTCTCAGAGACATCCATGTCCACATATGCTGTGCTGCTGAGCTCCAGACAAGAAACTATTACCACTTTGCAGCCTTCAATTTAAACACATCAGTGTGTGACAATTAGATATATTAAATTCTGTTAGCAACAAAACTCATGAGTTAACTAGCAGAACGCATACCAACAATTTATATGTAATTTTTTCTATCATCAATTAATCAGGTAGATTTCATGCCTTGATCGTGATACTTGTAGGCTTCACTTTTCAAAAAAATCACAAGATATTAGAGATGTGCAGGAAAGCACCAAATTACACCACTACCTGAAATTTCATTTTCCTTGCTGTCAAGCTGAGCCAGGGTCTTTTGCTATGTGTACAAATGCTAATTACAGCTCAATACTAATGCTAATCCTGACATATGCTAATTAAAAGATCTCATCTTCAGAGTCAGCAGTGCTATTCAAATGAAAACATTAATCAGTTTAAAATTAAAAAAAAAAATTAAAAAAATCAATCAACAAAGCAGAAATTTTAGTCCTTGTTTCAATTAATATCAAAGCACAAGCTAGAAGTACTCAAGAGCAAGTGTCAGTATATTCTCTGAGAATGTGATACCCAGTAAAAAGCGAATTTCTCATCACTGTTCAGTGTCTCTGTTCTCAGTAATTGTCTGCTTCCTTTTCTTCTTTAATCCTTGCTTCCCTATAATTACAGGATCTCTCAAACTCAAGACTAGCCCTAGCCAACATCTCAGGGTAAAACCTAGACAAGCATATTAATCTGTGAATGTTCATTTAAATACCTAAGGTATCCCACTTAAGCTTAATGGGGCTACTCTTTTCTACAGCTAAAACATGCACCTACAGGATCAGGGCCCTTATAGACAATTAGAAGCCATTTACATCCTTTACTATCAACCACCTCTTGTAGGGGACAGGCAGATTTGCTTCCTATTTCAGCATACACAGTAGGCAGGGAAGCAAACTGGGATGCAAAAAGGAACCACGCCAGGAATTAAATATTGAGATCTTAAAACCTCCTGCACAAACCTGGGCCTAATACACCGGGCTCCCCAATTAACCCATTCCTATCACAACCCTTGTTGCTCTGTATTTTGTCCGCAGTCCTTGCTTTTCCTTTGAAGGATTTCCCACTGTCTAGCACCTCCATCCATTCATCCTGGAAGAGCCCTCCCGCACTTTCAGATCGCTTCCCAGACCCTGTTTGCCAGTTGCTTCTTTGGTTAGTTTCTTCAGCACTTGGAAACCATGGTACACACATTCCACACATCAAGTACCTTTGAACAGACAAGGACCCTCTTAAATTTGAAAGTCTTCTCCACCTCTTTCTGGAAAGGTGGGTGCTGCAGAAGTAGGTGCCTGTGGTCTGCAGCTTTGCTTTCTCCTTCATTATTTTTGGCCACCAGAGGCTAACACCTTGGCTAGGTTTTCAACAGTTCTTGTTAAATTTTGGCTGGGGATTCTGTGAGTGGCTCCATTCTGGTGAAATGCATCTGCATTTCTGGGTGAGGGACGAGATGGCAGTGTAGAAGTAGCTCTGCCTTCACCCAGCCTTTGCTCCAGAGAGGTCATTAAGGTGGGTCAGGAGTTCCTCAAAGTCCACTCAAGTTCCAAAAGCACCTAACCCAGCCACTGTCGTGAGAAAGTCAACTCTGAACAGGGCCAAATCCCACCGTAAGACATCCAGAGAGTCAGCACCTGCCCCATGCAGTTTTTTCACTCTTCCTGGTCATTACCAGAAGTAGGATTATTGGATTATCAGAGAATCAGAGTACTCCAGTTTCCAAGGAAACAAGGAGAAACTGGTAGTAACTGGGTATTTTGAGTAGACGAAGATGTAACCCAATGGCATCACAACGGCAACAGCCTCCTATGGAGTCACCTTTTATAAAACAGGTTTTCTATGTCCAGAATGATCCCTAATGGTAAATACGAGGCACAGGAAGTCACCTCAAAAACAACAAATAAAAAATTAGCTTGTCTTAGGAGGGCAATATTCCTACAACCATCAAAAAGAAAGAAACAATCCTGGCAAAATGAAAAAAACAAACCCAAAACAAAACCCCACGAGCAAGAGCAGCTTCCAAGACAGCACTGGATCAGCAGCAAAAAAAAAGGCTCTTCACTCATTTAGCATGCTACTGTTTAAAATGTGTTTAAAGTAGTCTGCATTTATTGTTTAGCTGTAGCATAATAGGAAAAAAAAACCCTCCTTGTTATACAAGTTAATATTTTTATTTATAAGGCTAGAAGAAATCAAGTTTACTGCCTTTTTAACAATGCTAATATGAAAATGCTTTTTTGATGCAAGGTGCCAAGGTTTTTTTTTTGCTTCACCTTCTCAGCTACATCCTCTGCAACTGCCACCTTACTTGCACTTGAAAATTTCCACTCAGGGGAAGTCTTATATTGTAATATATCTCTGACTAATAATACACTGCAACCAGTTATAAATTAGTCATGTTGATAAAAGGTTCTAACAAAGATACCAGTATTGTTCTGTAACGCTCAAGCAATGTTACCAAGTCTGATTTAAACAGAAGAGGCAATTTAATCAAGCAAAAAATGTGACGGAGCCTTCCAAGTGCAAAAGAAACTTAAATCATTACTTAAACTAAGAATTTAATGTATGCAAATTAAATTACATATGCATATTTCAATGGGGTAAAAGTTTATGTGCAGACTTTACTCAGGAATCTGTATAGTGATAGAATTAGAAAGAAATTATGACAACTCAGATTTTTTATTACTTTGGACTGCAAAGCATTCATATAATTTATGTTCACTTAAAAAGGCACATAAATCCATCAATTGAAGCCAGACTTCAGATAATATAAGTAGGAAAAAAAAAAAAAAAAAGAAAACAAAAAACTAACCCACAAACCACCAGGTTGTGAAAACCTGGGCACCAGCTTTCACAGAATTAGAAGAAAATAACTTGAGACGTCTCTTCTTCCAGTAATCAAGTTCAGAAGCAGATTCAAAAGTTACCAGAGTATGACCTGTACAACCATTAAATAAACTTTCTTTTGTTGGCAAACTCTTTTTAAAGGTGGTAAGGTAATATGGGATAAAATGCCAATCTTACCAATTATGATCTAAAAAAAAAAAGTTACAATCTGATAGGATATTTTGTGACTATTAAGCATCTCTTAGTAACTCTCAATTACTATGTTGAAGCTTTTTCCCCTTTTAGTAAATCAGGCTAAAAAGGCATCCCTCCCAACCAGATGTTCACATTTTTTTGACCTCTGAAGTCCAACCCAGTATTTCCTGCCATTCACTGAGAAGACATGACAATCCAGGCAGTCACTGGGCCCTTTAGGAAACTTTTTTTTTCCCCAGCACAGAGAGTTGGTGTATTATATTGACAGAAATACACATTACCACAGTGAATGCATCCACTGAGCTCTGGGCAGTAAATGAGAAACACCATTTTCCACTTTGAGGTAGAATTTACTAATTTACTACCTACTCCTTACTTGCCCTCACACCTCCCAAATTGAGGCACCAGGCAAAAACAGGGGCTTGAGAATGAAGAACCGCCCATGGTAGGAGAAGATCAGGTTCAAGACTTTCTAAGGGAACCTGAAGGTACATGAGTCCATGAGACCTGATGAAATCCATCCATGGGTCCTGAGGGAGCTGGTGGATGAAGTTGTCAAACCACTTTCCATTACGTTAGAAAGTTGTGGCAGTCTGGTGAAGCTCCCACTGACTGGAAAAGGGGAAACGTAACGCCCACTTTCAAAAAAGGAAAAAAGGGGAAGAATACAGGACGGTCAGTCACACCTCTACACCCAGCCAGATCATGGAATAATTGTTAAGATACATAGAAAATAAGGAGGTGATTGATAACAGACAACATGGCTTCACCAAGGGCAAGTCATGCCTGACATCTTTGCTGGCCTTTATGAATGTGCTACAGTATTGGTAGATAAGGGGAAAGCAAAATCATTATCTACCTGAACTTCGGCAAAGTGCTTGACACTGTCCCACATGACATCCTGGCCTCTAAATTGGGAAGGCATGTATTTCATGGATGGACCACTCGGTGGATCAGGAAATGGCTGGATGGCTGCTCTGAAAGAGTTGCAGTCAACAGCTCAATGTCCAAATGGATGCCAGTGACAAGTGGTGTTCCTCGGAGGTCAATACTGGGACCAGTGGTATTAAACATCTTTGTTGGTGACATGGACAGTGGGACAGAGTGCACCCTCAGCAGGTTTGCTGATGACAACAAGCTGTATGGCACAGTCAACACACTGGAGGGAAGGGATGCCATCCAGATCGACCCAGACAGACTTGAGAAGTGGGCCTGTCTGAATCTCACAAAGTTTGACTAAGCCAAGTGCAAGGTCCTGCATGTAGGACATGGCAATCCCAGGCACAAGTAGAGGTTGGGCAGAGAATGGATTCAGACCAGCCCTGAGGAGAAGGACTTGGGGGTGTTGGTGGACGAAAAGCTCAACATAGGCTGGCAACACAGCCCAGAAAGCCAATCACATCTTGGGATGCATCAAAAAAGTGTGGCCAGCAGGCCAAGGGAGGCGATTTTGCCCCTCTACTCTGCTCTCATGAGACCCCACTTGGATTACTGCATACAGCTTTGGAATCCTCAGCACAGAAAGGATATGGACCTGTAGGAACAGGTCCAGCAGAGGGTCATAAAGATGACCAGAAGGCTGGAGCCCCTCTCCTATGAAGACAGGCTGAGAGAGTTGGGGTTTTTCAGCCTGGAGAAGGGTCTGGGGAGACCTTATAGCAGCCTTGCAATACCTAAAGTGGGCCTATAAACCCAATGGGGAGCGTAGCAAAAGGACAAGGGGCAACAGTTTTAAACTGAAAGTGGGAAGATTTAGATAAGGTATTAGGAAAAAATTCTTTACTGTGAGGGTGGTGAGACAC
>VXBJ01005844.1:851708-867099 GCA_013400055.1 Nycticryphes semicollaris
ACGCTGTGCTGCAGCTTGTGCTACTACCACGCAGCTACACAAAAATCAGCTGTAAGCCAGCCAGGAAACCAATCCCAGGCGAGAACAGCCCAGCAAGAGCTACAAACCCAACGTAAAATTTAAAATTAGAGCTTAATTTCCCAGCCTGATTCCCCATACAGACACAGAAACAGATGGCAAAAGGAAGAGGGTTGTTGGAGGGTGGAGAGGAAGCAGACAAAACTTGCACTGGAACATCTGTCTAAAGTGAAGCTCTCAGGAACTCAAGAAAGGAGAGTAGGAAAAAAAATTATTATTTTTGAGTCTTAAAGAGGATATAACACACACCATAATCAGAAAAGGTAGCTTCATTAGATAAACCCTTAGTTTTTCAGGGACCAGGAGAGTAGGGCTGCAGTCTGGGAAGCTCCTCTCCCACCAATGAGCTCAGCATCTCAGGGCACCTACCCAAGAGGATACCTTCCCACACTAGTCAAGGCAGAAACATCTCTCTGTATGTGCCTTTTCAGCATCTTCAGAGTTTTGAGTTTCAGTCCTTGAAAGAAAAATGGAGAGTAGAGGCATAATTGCTCAGGCTTGCAGGTTACTACATGTTCATGGGGGAAAAAAAGCCATCGAGGTACAAAAGCACATGATGGGAGCCTCATTCTCAATGTACAGGACTGCACGAAAACTAGTAGGAGGGATGACTCTTATTCTACCATGCTTCCATTTGTTTTTGTCATATTTAAGGTATAGGCCTTACACCAATTCAACTCTCAGCAGTCCTCATGTGAGTACATGAGAGCTCCTCCCAGGCATAAGCTCTGTGAAGTCCATGGGCTATTTCACTTCCTTCCTATGCACTTCCCGATGGATCAGCTTTGCTGTGCCACATACCACCATACCACCTTATCAGCAAATACACATTGAAATTGGATATACTCTGCAACCCAAAAAGAGTAGTTTCCTGTGGTGGAATTCACCTACTCCTTAAGGTATCTGCAATGTAAATGTCTCTGAGTTTGTCACCTTAGGCCTCCTTTACAGACACTGGAGAGAAATGAGCCTTTTAGGGCGCAATTCATCTGACCTATTTTAAATGTCTACATGAAAACAAAAGGAATCATGCCTCAGAAGTGCCTGCCTCTTTCTGTTAGCTAGAAGGCCAGTTTAAATGCTAAGCTTGCACGCAGACATCTCTGTTCAGACAGAAAAACTAAACATACCTTAAACATACCTCACCCTGCTCCTTTAAAAAAAAAAAAAAAAAAAAACAAAACAGAAAAAAAAACCCACCCAAAACCACCACAAAATGAAAACAAAACACTACAAAAGCCACACACACTAATCCCACAGCAAAACTGGGTTGCTGAATAAAAGAATAAAATTACAAAAATATCAATTAGCTAAACAAACAAGCCAGAACAATGCCTGCTTCCTGCATGCCACACTTCAGCACTGCAATAAAAGCTTGCTAATGAGCCTGTTAGCCATCCCAGGCTTATCCACTGGCAGCCTACAGCAGCAACCAGCCAGCTGACCACCAAATGTGCCCCAGTGGATGCTCTCCAGCTGTGGCAGCATCTCACTCTGCAAATCTCAGCCCCACTCATTGACCAGGCAGGTACCAGGGGAGCTGGCAGGCTGTTCACTCGAATACTTTTCCAGATACTTGACCAGCTCAAATAATTTTGTTTAGTTATTTCAGGGAGAAAAGGGTAAACTTGCAAGAATGCTAAACTCATCATAAAGCAACCAGCAGAAGCTCAAACTATTTGGAGCCTAGGCTAGCCATAAGAAAAAACTAAGCATCTGTCAGTATAAACATATACACAAGTAAAATCCAAGCATCATCTACTATTTCTGCATAAAGTAATAAATAAAAGTCTTGTATCTTTGTTCCTTTCATATCCACCTTATAACAGGTGTTATTTCTGAAACAGTGACAACTTCCAACGTATCTCCAAAATTCAAAGGCTTTGGCACTTCATGATTTTGGTGAAGTCACTGTACATATTCAACTTTCCACAGCAGCATTCAAACACTGTTTTCAATCAGTGGCATAAACAGAGCTTCCTAAAGAGAAAAGACACCAAAAGGTGAAAGTCAGCATGTGGACTGAAGGAAGTTCAGCAGATAAATCATGACACAAGGGGATTACACTGGGCCACACTCCTCAACTGAAATTCAATACTTCTGTTGCCAGTACCTGCAGGTAAATGCCCTATTAATCCTATGTAATCACATGCAACCTCTAAGTTACCACTTAGAGGTAAAACAAACTGACAAAATGTTGCATTTTTTAAAGAAGCTTCTATTTCCCACATATTTTTGCAATGTTATGTCACCACTAAATTACTTTTCACTTGTCTCTAAATTGAGCAAAGCAGATTTTTGCAAGCCTCTTCAAGCAGATTCACTCTACTTTTCCAGGAAAACTATTACCTGAGCTAACGTGCAGGAAAATTGAAGTCCACAACATTCAGTTCTCAATTAGTGGCTATTTTTCATTAGCTACAAACACTATATCCAAAGACTGTATCAGTAGCAACTGGCCTGAATCAACACACAGGTTTTGAGGAAAACAAAGGAAGCAAAACCACAAAAGAAAACTTTTGCTGGCCTTCATCCAAGCACACTAACTAAGAGACATTTCCATATTACTTTGAAGATTTCAAAGCGTTGACCAAAGACAAATTAGTAATGGAAGACAGCTTATTCTCAGTTTAAAAGCAAAAATTGACTCTTTGCTACACACTTATCTGATAAGAGCAGTATAGAAAGGACAAGAAAGTCATACCAATATAAAAGAACACAACAAAACAGGAAATACATTATTCATTGGCCTAATACCCTAAAACGTAAATAAATTGAGAACTTGAAAAAAGCAAAAGGTAATGCAAAAAAAGGAAAAAAAAAAAAAAAAGACATCCCCTTTGTAAGCTCACTGCCACCAGAAAATGGAGGCAACCACAGGGCTATCTG
This sequence comes from Nycticryphes semicollaris, assembly GCA_013400055.1. Classification (NCBI taxonomy): domain Eukaryota; kingdom Metazoa; phylum Chordata; class Aves; order Charadriiformes; family Rostratulidae; genus Nycticryphes; species Nycticryphes semicollaris. Next base: position 854,676 of record VXBJ01005844.1, read on the forward strand.
TTCATCCTCCTCCATCAGCACACCTCCATCAGCACATAGCAGAATCTTTTTTGCCATTATGTAATAAATGCTCCTAGAGGTGAACACCACAGCGCAAAGACTGCAAGGCAATGTCAAGATATTGTGACATGATTAATTTGTGGCTCCCAGCAGGTCTTCCCAGATGAAGTGTCTTGCCGTCTGCTGAAATCTCAGTACTGAGACTACAGGCCTGTATTAAACAGAGGAGCACTCCTTTTTTATCTCACCCTTTTGATGAAAGATGTCCTTTTCCTTAATTTAAATAATTGTTCCATGTTACAATAGCATCAGTAGATACAATAGATCATTTGTACATACCCTGGATGTCTGATGTAATGCGTCTGGAAGTGGAAATGGAGAAACTGTAAGAAAACAGTTTAAACATTCTGTTTAAAACATGCTATAAAACAGAGCAGGCATCCAGCTGGGAAAAGGCTAGGATAGCGAGATATCAGACCCTGCCTTGCTAGAAGAGAAGACACTTGTCAGGTCACAAAGGGATCCTTTCATTCCTCCCCTCAATCAGCAGAAAATTAGCAAGGAGGCTGGAAACAATATAATTAACAACAGGCACCTTTGAACTTTACTACCACACAAAAAACACAGGCATTTAACTGCATGGTTGTGATCAGTCCCTTACTTTTTAACACACCAAAAATTAGGTATTAGGCAAATTTAGGCAAAATTTCAACAGGAGTAAGAAGTAGGCAACACTTCCAAGTTGAATAATTAGGATGCATTGCAGTGAGACACCTTGTGCTGTCTCCAGTGTGGGCACTATCCCCTTCTCACAGGTTTTGTCTAACATCTGACCATGTGGGTTCCCTCAAGTCCTAAGGTTATGTTATGAGAAGGAACTTTCCCTTCCTTGTGGCATTCGCGTAGCATTAGTTTTTGCCACAGAGTGCAGGTACATGTGGGACCTTCAGCAGGAATGGCAGGCCCAAAGACCACACAACTGCACAAAGTCCTCAAGCTCTGCCCAGGTGACTTCCAGACAGAGAAACTATAAAATACCTCTCAGTACAGAAGTAGCACTGCTCCCATGCACCTTTGCCAAGGGCCACCACATGTCTTAGGAAGGGAAGCACCAGTGGTGCCTTTACAGCATGCACCAACCCAACCACCATATCAAGCATGCGTAGCAAAGAACTTTTTAATTTTTTTTATTTTTTTTTTTTAATTAAAACCATTGGTTTAGCTTTAGGAGCAATAGAACGCTAGTAAAGATATCCATCCTCCCTTTTTTAAACAGCCAGCCCAGAAATTTATCTGTGATGAATTTTTCTTCCCATTTCAGAGTCCCATTAAGAGTTCAAAATTAGGTGAAATGCTATAGCTCCGCTGCATTTACATAAAAAAAAGAAAAAATATACCAAATTAGTATTCACTGTTCAGAAATGAATTATCAGACTCAGCACAGAAATCACTACATATGGAGTTGCTTAGACCAAGTTGCTTCTGAAGAACAGTAGATGTCAAGTAGACTTCAGTCTAGTCCATTTTCCATCTTCATTTTCCTGACTGACTTTTAGTTTAAGCAGATCATAACAGGATCAATACTTTATCTAGCAGGCTGTGCTTTCCTGTGCAAGTTTCACCTGCAGAAAGGACCATTTTTAAATGTCTTTTTTTTTTTTTTTTAAGGCTGGTTTATAACCTATTTTCCATGCAGGCACCCAGATGAGACATGGCCTTGTCTGAGCACCTTCATGCCAGAGCCAACACCTGTCATCCTTGTGCAACCAAAGCCATTACAAACACAGCTGACCTTGCAATTACCCTTCCCCACTGCCCACCACCATCCCAGAGGAATGATTTCTTGGGAGGCAACATTACCACCCTGAGCACCAAACCAGGCCTGGGGACACCATCCAGAACGCTCAAGAGGATTATATTTGCTGTTCTTTGACCCATGGCTCTGGGCTTGCTGTCTCTGCTACAAAGACAATTCATATTCAGGTGCAAATCTATTGAAGAGCCCCTTGAAATACACCTGCAAACTACATGGTTACAAGGTTTAGGTTTTACCTCTAGAAGGAGAAATCACTTAAACACCATCTAACCTTATGTAAAGCTAGCTGCTGCACAATGTAGAGGAGCAGCAGGGCAAATGGGGATTGATCAAAACACAGTTTTACAGCAGGCACACTCTGGGACTCCTTTCATTCAAAAGGCAACTTTCTATATAAAAAAGGCCCTTTTGCAGAGGAAGACTAAGCCACTCAGAAAATTGATGTCTCTCGCTTTCAGAGATCACCACAATATGTTCGTATAAGTCCACTATTGAAAAAAAGAATATTTAAAGAATACGTTTTCAAGCATTCATGTTCCTCCTCAGCTTCATCTTGGGAAAAGCGAGGCATGTAATTGTCCATACATTCAGTGAAGTCTTATCCCTGTGTGCCGTATGGAAAACTATAATGAAGTTGACTGTTTTGCTGGAAAAACATATATATATACCATTGCATCTCTAATAATACTTCAAAGCTGGAAGTCCTATTTTCAGTATTTTTTCCTTGGCAGAGGGTCCCATGGTTGCTGTGCCTAATAAGAAAGCACTATGCCTCCAATGAAAAAGAAAAAAAACACAAGGAAGATTAGAATATTTATATAGATTTTGTAATTTGTGACAGCTGGACACAAGAGGTGAACTCTTGGTGAAGCCTGACTTCCTCATGCATGGACTACCCTCCTTCCCTTAGTCTCACTGATTTGATGGGACTATTAAGACCCAGAACTACTTAGGGACATCAGCACAGACCCGAAGAGTCAACAACCATGCTTCTCTAGTTTGTTGTTTACAGATTTTTTATTATAGGTTTGTTTTTTTTTTTTATTTTCACAAAATATAAGCATCTTAAAAGCTCTAAAGGTTGATTATTGATACAGAGCTAGATATGCATGTGCATCACCTGGTATGCCAAATAATACGCCAACAGGGAAGTCCTGAAGTGTGGAAAGCCTGACCCAAAAATAATTGATCAGAACTGGGGTCTGATTATGCAACATATGATAATTTCCCTACATATGCATCCTATTCTCACCCCTGTGCACTTCTGTTAGCTTCTCCCCTAACCACATTGAAACTCCCTCCACCGATTAAAAAAAAAAAGTCCAAACCCCAAAACATTGCACACCTATCTCACTGTCACATCTATTATTCAAGAAAGGTCTCATTGAATAAATGTCTGTTCAGAGGCTCTAAACAAATTTCATTTCTGAACACCACTGTCTGCAGCCCAGCGGGCCATTTCACCAAGATAAGATCACACATTTAATCAAACGCTTCAAAAAGAAATACTCACTGAGTTTGCTTAATAACGTCAAATAATAAGAGTGCAGCACTGCCAGCATACTAATTTTTAGTGCTCTTTCTTCTTTGAGGGTTGTCTCAATAGTCAAGGTCAATCATACATAGGATTTCTTCTAATTACAATTTCTGGTAAAGGCTAAACCCGCTTACTTTCACCACTTAGCCATGGTTTTCCCTAAAATGAAGACATCTCTCATTTTAAATTAAATCATTGCAGCATCCCATCCAAGTGTGACAGACAAAAGAAGGACAACAAAAAAGGCATCTTTGTGGTCAACGAGGAACAATCCACATAAATGTCTATAGTATGAAAGGAAAAGTGATTTACAAGAAAACAAACCTACCATGTAATTATCTGCTTGGTGTCTGACTGCAGCTCTTACTGCAGCCCAGCAGAGACCTAGCTAAGTTAGAAATTAGGAATAGACTTGGCATCCCTAGGTCAACAAATGCTTTGACATTTATTTTATTGTAGTAATAAGACGACAAACCAGGTCAAAGAAACAGCATGACATTACTATTACTGCAAAATACATCTACATTACTACAGATGAGACTTCAATGATATTCTTCACTAACTTACCTATTTATTTGGCTATTAATTTTTGGCTTTTTTAATCATCAGCTTTATCTCTTTGACTACCACTGGAATAGGCTTTGCCCCCCAGTTACATGAACTTGGGAGGACCCACTTATGAACCCTCGCTGTACTCAAACTCAAAGACTGACAAGGGTCAAATAAAAGCTGGCATCCTCACCCTTGCAGCCTGGCCCATGGGTTATGCTGGTCTGGCCTTCACTCAAATGGGATGAGGGGGTGGATAAAGGCCATCCCAAAGCTGGAGAAAACAAACAGCAAAGCAGCTCTTAGATATATTCCCCACCATCTACCATTCCTGCTGCTGCAAACATCCCCACAGACACAACAGAGGTCCAGATTCTCCCCTTGAATGGGAAAATTACAACTTCTTAGTTTAGGCTGGCATAGACAACTGCTGGAGTCTAATAGCCAACATCTTTCTACAGGTGCTTGAGTTTTACCCAAGGTCTCTGCCCCGCTGCAAACACACTGCTGCTCTGCTAGGAATACCCTTATGCACTCAGTGATGTGTGCCTGTATTTCTCATCAAAACAAGGATACTTATGTGGGTATTATTCCCCCGTTGCATTTTAGCCTTCCTCTGGAAAATCAGTGACGTTACACAGGGAAACATTACTCACTCCCACAACAGAAATGCATTGCGTAGACTTTAGACTCATTGCAAATTGCTGATTGACTTAAGAAGGTCTCTGCCTATGGCAGAGGGTTGGAACTAGATGATCTTTAAGGTCCCTTACAACCCAAATCATAATATGATTCTATGAAGTCCATTACAAGTGTAATTGCAGATCACTTATCCAAAGGTCACAAGTTATCACTCTGTGCAGCATAATCGCTATATTTCAAACACCTGTATCAGGATGAATTTTGCACAAGGAGACATCTATCATTTTGGAGTTGTACCAAATAAAGCAACAATTGTAATATTACTGTCCTCCTTTTTATCCTTTAAAAAAAAAAAAAAAAGAGAAGGAAAAAGAGAGGGGGAAAAAAAGACATACAACCACTCCACACACCTGCATCCATTAAAGATAATCCAAAATGACATTTTCTTAAAGAAGTCTGTACTGTGGGAGTTGCAAGTGCAGTAGTCACATCATAATTTCTCTCAGAAGGAAGTGGGATATACACACCACATTTCCAAATTAGTAAAGGCCTTCATTGCAATATCCTAAATCCAAAGAAATAATATATTAGGCCATATACACAGTTCTGATGAGCTTGCACTGAGGTGCAATGCCCGGTTTAGCAATCTGTGCTGTACTGGAAACAAGAACAGCTGTTCTCCGGATACTCTGGATAAGCAATCTACTACAGGATTACAGACCAGTTTTGTGTACCTCCAGATAGCCTTAACATAAGAAGTCATTCATAGCAGAATCCAAAAGCCTTTTCTTACTGCAGAAAAAAAGGAGGGGAAAAAATCCCAAACCAAAAGATACAAAAGAACACACAGACGAAAGTGGCAAACACGGATTTCTATTACACAGCCGATATTGCTGGATAAAAAAACAACAGCATACATCTTGCTGAGAAAAAAAATAAAAATGAAAACACCAGACAAAAAAAAAACAAACACACAACCAAACAACTTGTCCCCTTTGAAGCGAGTGATGGGAATTTGTACCATTTCAAAATGATGATGTGTCAGTCAGTAACACTCACATGCAAAGACAACATGAAAGAAAAGGAGTTAACTGTGATCCCTGAAATACTCCTCAACTCTCTCCAACAGTGAAACCTATTGAAAGGGATGGCTAGGATAGGAAAAAAACCAAAAAAACAACCCAGAGAGCTATTGAAAATGTCCTTACAGGGTCAGCTGTCATTGGAATGCATTTGAGTATTCAGCATATCCACCCATGCAGAACATCAAAAACTGGGCTTGGGTCCCTCCCCTATTCTCACAGGCTTAAGCCAAAGCTTGATTTGTGAAATGCCACTAAATAGCAACGCGAATAGCAAGGCAGCGCAGAGCCTCTGCAGAGTTTGTAAACACTAAGACCCGCAGATCAAACAGAATGAGGGTGCTGCTTCTGCTTAACACCTTCTTTCCTTTTTCCCCCTGGTGTCCTCCAACACAACACACTGGGTACATTAAAAAGAAACAGGCAATAGTTTGCAGTTCCTGTTTATGGGCTCTCTTAAGCTAAATTTCCTATCCAACCTAGATTAGCCCGAAGTTAGCTAGTGTACTTATCTCTAACATACTTCTACTCCTTGCTTGAAGGAAAATGTTGATATCCCAAATAAAGCTTCACACAGCACTTTGCAACACACTGACTCTTCTCTTCTGCACCCTGAGAACAGTGGAAAAGATTCTCATCAGGACAGGCTTTGAAAGGGTCAGCAACCTCAGAATGGGAACAGCCTGCTACAACAAATAAGCAAGGACCAGCACCAACTGCTATAAAATGCGTGGTTGATTTCCATGTCTGAAAATGCAGTGGTTTTATTTTGGTGTTGGACTACTAACCAAACAACTCAGTTAAAATTTTAAAACTGCAGGCCTATGCACAAGTATTTTGTTGTTATTGACCATCGCCACACCTACACCTCAAGAAATCAAATAACTAGAAAATCAATAGGAAGAAAAGTTTTTCCAGCAACAGAATTAAAAAAACCTCTATGCACCAGCACCATCATTTCACAAACAAAACCTATGTGTGCAAACACACAGACATACAGATGCAGGCACGTGTTTTTGGGTATAGGTGCAATTCTTAGATGCCTCTTTTTCACTCTCCCAAATCTGACAAAAAATAAAATCAGAACTGTGTCTGTTCCCCAAATCATGATATTTATAAGTCTGCATATAATAAATGGATGCAATAAGACTGCATTATTCAGAATGTTTCTGTTCCTCTAATTTGAAACAATGTCCAGTCATTCAGTGTCCTCACCTCTGAAACTAGATTTCTTAGTTAGTGGAAAACGGAGTTATTGTAACATCTCATATTCATTGTAAGTGATGACTGTTAAAAATGAATTACTTGCTGTTGGTATAAAACCACTTATCTGAAGGTTCCAGGTTTAGACCAGACCTCTTTCCAGAACCAAGCTATTCAGCACTGGCACCTTCGTGCAGAACTTTATAGTAGGGCAATTCATTATTACATTTTAAGCACCACTTCTACTAAAGCATAGAGACTCCTAATTCACTTAATTTTAACTTTGCGTTGCTGTATGAAAACATTCATGTTGATCCTTTGTATTTACAACATTTCACTGTAACTTTGAGAAATATATAGCTCCGTTGTGAAGTTCAAAATCAATGACCTTACTTGGTATGAATCAATGCAACTGCAATCAAGTCAGCAAATCTTGGATCCAACCTACTCAAAACATTGTGCAAAATACTTCAAAGCTGTTCCCTGACAGTTATCCACAGCAATGAATCGGAGCTGTGCTACAGACTGCTGAAGCATTAGGTTTGTAACCACCAAAATACTTCCTATGTAATTACTTAGGTATTGGCAAAGGTGCTAAAAAAAAAATCCAACTGGTAGTGTGAGGCCATGCATCAATGGATGCTCTGAAAAAGTTCAGGCATTTAAATGAAATATATAACTTCATATTGACTAATTAGGACAGCTTCCAAACAGTTCTTTGCTTCCTTCAGAATGATAGGTATTTCAGAGCCCTTGAAACTGAAAGCTGTTAAGGTCCCAAATAGATTTTAAGTTTTGATTGTTTTTATAAGCATGCACAGATTTCAAGTCTTCACCTGCACACACAGCTTTGGTCAGCTTGAAATGCTACCTCTGGCAAAGACATTACAACTCAATTAGCAGAAACATGATGCTGAAGCAGGGGAATGTTTTTGAAGAGATGCCACACCTGAGATCCTCAAGCATCTTTTGATAAGATACCAAATCTGTGAGTCTTTGATAGAATCATATCACAGATTTGAGTATGATGGTTTCCTTGCCCTTAAAGTAGCCAAAAATTGAAAGTAGATGCCTAAAAGCAAGCTCCTCCATCTTCTTCAGCAGCCTGCTCTGGGACCTTCCACTGCCTGCAGGTACCAGGATGAGACCAGGAAGCGCTGGAGCATGTCAGCACCTTCAAAAGTGAGTACATATTCATATGTGTCCCAAGCAGGGATTAAAGAGTCTGATATTAAGTGCTGAAGGATCGTGACAAATGTTTGTCAAGGCAGACATGACCCCAGGAGATGACACAGTCATAGGCCAGCATGTCAGACTACCTTACCTGAGACAGTTACATTCCTACAAATACCCCACGTCAGAGTGAACTGCTACAAATAATACATTTTCTAGCTCTCCATCCCATAGACACCTGAAAGAATAGCCTATAGGCATAGCAGATACTGAAACATCTATGTACGCTCAAAATTTGGCATTGGATCACATCCCACCAGGAGGATATCTACTGAATGAGAATGAGACCAGCAGGGAAGAATTGGGAGTCCATATGAACTATGGGAAGCATCTCTTCAAAACTTCAATGCTCACCACCCCAATAAGCAGCCCATAATCAATAGTTCTTTATTTTTCAGGGCTGCCCTAGTGTCTCAGTATTGTCCCAAGCAATACATGAATATTGTAAAGTCTAGCACTTAGATCATCACCACTTAAAAATAACAATTATTGAGTTGTTCTTCCAAACCTCTTGTGATATGCAAGAACAATCTAGGGAATAAGAAGTTTTATCAAAATCACTCCAATCACAGCATTGGGCTGTTTCCACAACCAAGTAACATATTAAAAAAAAAAATAAAGAGAGGGAAAACAAATATTTAAAGCATAAAACCCCCATACCCACCATCCATGTTTTAGCTTTTCCCTCTTGCTCCCCAAATTCCATCTCTTTCATCAATCTTCATCCCACCCTTTATGATGCGGTCCACATGAAATAGGCTCTTAGTCAACCTACACCAGTCCCAACACTATTAGTACTAAAATCTATAAAAATAAATCACCCATTCCCAGGAATATTCCTTTTACGAAGACTTCACTCTCCCACATGCATCTCATTTACTTGTGCTCTTGTATACGCTCATGCTTTGAATATGAAAACCCCAATGGCAGCATCAGGCCCTCCAACTGACATGTTGGCCAAAGCTAAAGGTCATGCATACTCCTCTCGAGTACTGGTCAATAATTTGGTCCACCTGCCTCTAAATATTTATTTCTCCATTTTTATAACAGCCCTGCAACACCAGACAGTACACAGACACACAGCTCATCAGCCAGCCAGCTCGATGCGCATGCCGGCATCTTCACCTGCAATCCTGCTTGCACTTCCTTCCCAGCCAGCAAAGGCCACCAGCTTCACTTTTACACCAGCAGGCAGGGCAATTTGTTTTCCACTGCAGACGGATAAAGTCTTTTCTGCAATTAACACCAGGATAGGCAAGCTGAGCACCTCCACCACATCACCGCTGGCAGGGAGGGACACAGTCCCCATGGCATCCCAAACTGTGGGATGCACAGCTGAGCACCAGCTGCAGCAAATGAGGGAGGGGGATTGAGCCAGCAGCCGCTCAGGTATGAATTTCCTAGGCTAAGGCACAAGCTGCTGCACTGTCTCCAGAGGGCACCGAGACACTGAAACCCAGCTCCTACTTTTCTCAAAACATCTAAGTGAGGACTTACTAGCCTTAAACTTAATAAATAAATCTCATTGCCCCACAAAGCAGGACTTGGTGTTTTCACTGTCGCCACTCTGCATTACCATTTAGCTTGCTCTAGAATTAAATGCAAAATTAAACATATCCTCCCCTAACAGCCCACAGAAGAAAAGGGAAAATTCTTATTTTATTGAATAATAGAAAACATACAGAACTCACAGGCCAACACTAGCTTTACAAAAACTTTAGTCCTTTCAGAAACAGATACACAAGAGATCCGTACCCATTTTATCCTTTGCTAGCAGGTAACAAGACATCAGCCACTATAGTACACCAAACCTAAATAAGGTAAAAGTACTCTTAAGTAGCTGGAACAGGAGAACCCTGAACCGCAACAAAGGGGACTGACTTCTGCCATTTGAGAGCACTTGTTTTACTTTTAGAAAAATATATAGCTTTACAGCAGAGCCTAACTTGAACTCTGTCACCCAACATCAGCATGGGAGCACAGATTTTTCTCCCTTCCTGGTCTGCTATTAAGTGATGACTGCAGACTTTTTGACAGCAGTCTGTTTTAACCTGCAACACCTGGTTTACCCCCACAGGAAGGGGTAAAATCCCTTGGAAGGTTTTTTCCTAATGAATACACAGTAGACGACTGTTCGTATCATGAGCCCCCGGAAATGATGATAAATTGCACACGCTACTACTCAATCCAAGCAGGCAGTGTTGGCTGCGCTCTTTAAGAGACGACATTCCACAGCAAAAATGGCATTTATTTTTTTGGTCAGCTTTGAAAAATATTTATCCAATGCTCTGCAATAATCAGTGCTATAATACAGCAAGTGCAACTAGCAGACATTATGTTTTTATTTTATTTTTGCATCTCAGTCCCCTCCTAATCAGCTAGCTGCCTGAAACCAGGACTGGGAGAGTGGAAATGCTAATGCCTCCTGATGAGTGATCTAAACAGGAAAGTAAATACAACAGACATGAGTTGTTTTGGCTAAAGTGACACAGACAACAATCAATTGTTTTTTGCCCTACCCAAGTTATTTAACTACCGAAGAGAAGAATCACATGCCTATCAGGAAAGGGAAAGAAAAAGAGGCTGCTTTCCTACCTTTCCATTTCTCCTGCAAAACTAAACATCTGCTTCTCTATACAGGAATGAGTCGGGGGAAAAAACCAACTAAATGAATCAGAGGGGTCTACATTATTTCTATGGACAACTCTGGACACAAGGTTGCTGATCAGACTTAACCCTTGAAGGCAATCCCCAGAGTACCAGGAGAACATTTCTGGGGCACTGTACCTACATCTTCATTAGCAATAAAGGGCAGCAGCTCGAGGTAGGCTCCGTGAACTGGGAAACAGGAAAGGGCTGCTCTATAGCTCATGCAAGGGAGCAATCCTCAGACTAACAAACATATTTCCAAGTTAAACACACAAAAGATGATTGCAACGGTAATGCAAATAAGCAAACAAATAACCCGAGTTAAAAAAAAAAAAAGCATAAAGCATAAAAAAAAAAATTCCATTTCCTCCCTCCAGCCATACACGCCAGCCCCCTTGCTTAAAAATCCCTCTGGTTAACACCAGCCCTATTACTGCTAGAGCTGACAAACGCAGTCTCACAGGCAAGAGGCAGAAAGCTCTAAACATCTCTAGCAATGCATCTACCTGGTCTGTACGTTTCCCTCTCTGTGGCTGCTGCAAGGGAAAGGGAAGCTCGCACCTCCCTGCAACCCAGGGCCGCTGGTCTTGATGCAGACCTCTACCCTACCACCCCAGATCCACACACACCCGACCCCTTATGCACCCCCCCAATTCGGGAACAACCCCACCCACGCCCCCTGCCCACCCTTTGCCTCCTGCTATCCAGGAAAGCGATTGCCTCTCAAGGCACCCTTCAGCAATTAAATAGAAACAGATCCACAAAGGGATGGACATAGGGATTGGGTAACACATGAAACTCGGAATTTCTCAGTATAACGCCAGCAAACCCACGGGTCCAGCAGGAAAGCAGAAAGGAGAACAACAACAAAACCTGCCAAGTCTCCTCCATCTACCCACTGCCTTCAGCACTCTAGCTGTTCACGGCCAACCCAGGCTGGAGCATACAAGGCACTTCCCAACTAGCAGCACATCCCTTACCCCCCTGTCATCCCCCCTCCCAGGATGCAGACCCAGAGAGACACTCCCCTGTTACCTGAAGGATCCAGCCCCCTTGAAAGCAAAATATCCTTATTACAAAATAATTCAATCCAAGCATGCGCCCAGGGCGGCCGGCACCCTTCAACCCAACGCAGTCAGGCAAGGGTGCAACTGACGGCCAGGCAAGGGCTGGTAAGCATCCATCCGTTGAGTGGTTAGTTACCTTTAGACACCTCCGGCTCCTGAGATGCAAGTCCCCATCAGTTCCTCAACAACCTGCAGCAGGGAGCTGCTGCCACAATCCATCCATCAAAAACAGGGTGGGGGTAGGAAACAGACCTGGCCCACGGTACTAAAGCCCCCAGCCAGGAGGAAAAGGGGGTGATGAGAAGCGGGGAATGTCCCTCAAAAAAGGAAAAAAAAAAAAAAAAAAAGATGAAAAAAGGAAAAAAAAAGGAAGAAGAAAAAGTCTCTCCTTTTCTGCTGTGTTCTTCTGCTACATAGGCTCCTCCCGGAGCACGGAGGGTTTGTGGGGATGGGGGAGGCTATCCTCCTCTCCCCCGTCGTCACCGACCTCTCTGGACGAAAGCCCTGCTCCGATTTACCTCCTCCAGGTGAGCAACCTCAGAGCAAGGCGATGTCTTCGGAGCCAGCACCACCGGCCAGCCGATTCGTATGCGGCAGAGTCATTGCCTGTGCTGCTGCTGGGGAAGAACAGCCGCTGCCGAAGAGA
>VXBJ01005844.1:867252-895523 GCA_013400055.1 Nycticryphes semicollaris
ACCGCACACAGGAAAGGGGCGGAGGGATCCGCAGGACCCGCGTCCCCCGAAGGGCCGCGCCGGGAGCGGGGAACAAGGCCCAGGGAGGTGGCGGCGGCGGACGGCGCGGCGCGGCGCTGCTGCCCTGCCCGGCGGCAGCCGCACGGAGCCGGGCGGGCGGCGAGCCGNGGACGCGAGCTCCACCTAGCAGCCGGCCGGCACCGCACGGCCCGGCCGTGAGCTCCCGCCGCACCACCCCCTCGGCCCTCTGCAACCCACCCACACCACGACCTGCTACGCAGCCTCCTCCCGAAAGGTCTCTTCACCGCCCCATTGGCCACTCTACCTCTCCCAGGCAGCCAATCGCAGCCTGCTTACCAGACACAGAACCATTTCACATTGGATTCCCTACCTCCCAATTGGCCACTTGGGTTTTCGTCCCCAGACAAGCACCTAATCACACCCTGCCTTTCCAGCACAGAACCATCACCACCTGCTTTCCCCACCTGGCAGTTGGCTGCTATGCCTATTGCTCCCTTCACAAAAAGCCAATCACAACCTGTCTTTCCAGCACAAACCCATTCCCCACCAGATTCCCCACCTCTCGATTGGCTGCTCAGTCTGTCGTCCCAAGCCAGGCAGCCAATCACAGACCCTCGCCCTCTTGAGGCTCAGGGCAGCCCTCCAACAGCTAGGAGTCAGGGGGATATAGTCTATCCCTGCCTCCCAGCCCCCAGGAGATGGGAAATACGAATCCCTTGATCTCTGGAGAGCCAATGACATCCAGAGAACAAAGAATGTTCCGTTGGTTTAACATTTGTTTTCTTAAATACTTACAAGGAACCTCTGGAAATCATAGAATGGTTAGAGTTGGAAGAGACTTTAAAGATGATCAAGTTCCAACCTCCCTGCCATGGGCAGGGACACCTCCCACTAAAAGCAGGTTGCTCAAAGACTCATCCAGCCTGGGCTTGAACACTTCCAGGGATGGGGCATCCAGAACTTCTCTGTTCAACCTGTGGCAGCATCTCATCATCTTCACAGTAATTAATTTCTTTCTACTATCTAATCTAAATGCCCCCTTTTTCAATTTAAAACCATTATCCCTCATCCTATCGCGACATTCCCTGACCAGCTCTCCTGCTTTCTTGTAGTTCCCTTCAGAAGGCTGCTATAAGGTCTCCCTGGAGCCTTCTCTTCTCCAGGCTGAACAACCCCAACTCTCTCAGCCTGTCTTCATAGGAGAGGTGCTCCATCCCTCTGATCATCTTCGTGGCCTTCTGCTGGACCTGTCCCAACAGGTCCATGTGCTTCCTGTGCTGAGGACTCCAGAGCTGGATGCAGTAATCCAAGTGGGGCCTCACAAGAGCTTCTCATCTGCCATTGCTACTTCTCCCCAGGGCTGTTCTCCAGCCATTCTCCGCCCATTGGTGCTTGGCCAGAAAATGATAAACTTTTTTCTCCCAGACGCTGTTGTCTGTTTTCTTTTAGTTTTGGAGAGAAAGTCTCAAACAAATCTTTCTACCAAAAAATAAAAAAGGCAAACAGTTTTCTAATTGCCTGAGCGCTGACACACGTAATGTGCCACACTTTTTCCCGGTGACCAGACATATTTGGGGAGACACTGCTGCACTCATAGTTTTGAACATAAAAAAACCTCCTGTAACTAAGAGAGCTGGAAGGGCCCGAATGAGGCCATGCAGTCAACTCCAGTGGCAGACCCATTTATTATCCTGCACAGCTGTTTCTTTAACAAGCTCTTAAGGACCTCTGATGATAGAGACTTTGCAAGATCATAGCTTTCAGTAGGATAAAGGAATTAATTCATCTTGTTTCTTAATTTGGGCTGTGAGACGGAAAAATGCTCACACATGTTCAGATGTTCCTAGCTAGTTAGGTACAGAAACGTGTGTTTTAGGGTAAGAACTGCTATTCTGGGTACATTGATGTGCTGTGGAAAATTAAGACCAATAAACATAACCTCTGTTTTCCTAATAATAAAATCGTGTCTTGTCTCACCGATACTGCAAAAATAAAGGAAGAATGTCAACTGTGGTGAAATTCAGGGGTAGGAGGTGGGAAATCTAAAAGTTGTAACAGAAGTTGTAACAGACTAATCTCAACCATTTCTGTTTCCAATAGAACTCTGCAAAGGTGTGTTACAGAACACCCGGATTTTCCCACAAGGCTACAAAATACCCACTAAAGTCTGAGTGACCAATGCACACGCTTTTACAAATGATTACTTTAAGAACAAGTAGGTTTAAAAGCAATTAAAAAAGCCATTGTATTTTGGGCCATGCATTTGTCTCATCAAAATAATTCTTTCCAGTGAATCTCCAGCCCTTGGAGAATCTACTAATCCATGCTTGAGAAAGCCCTTTTCTGCAACAGCCCTTCTTTCAGGGGCAGCATGGAGAAAAAAAACAACCAAACAAAAAAAAACCGGACAGCACCAACTCCATCAAATCCAAATCTTTAATATTTAATACTGCCTCTGATGGGATGTTCACAGATATGAGATTTTCTAAGGCACGGTTACCTCTTGATATTCACCACAAGAGCTCTGGAAACGAAACAAAGCCCTACAAGTTGAAATTAAATTTGCTGTGTAACTTTAAGCTCTGTTTTAATGCAGAGGTGAGAATGGAATCAATCTTTAGTCAGTGAGTGGAAAAAAGATAAAGTACCACAAGGCTTAAAGTGGTGTGGGTTTGTGAGGGTTTTTTCTCTCACAGCATTACGTATAATGAAGATGGAAAAAACCCAGTGAATTCTGTGGGAATTAAAGCTGCAAGCCAATCCAGAAAAACTTAAGAGACAGAAAAATTGCAGTTGTGGTCTTCTGAAGCAACAGCAAGATTATTCCCCAAAGGATATTTTCCTAGTACTTTGTCCAGCAAAACTTGAAAGGTGCCTAGGGATGAGGTTTCCACCAATTCCCTTGAGAGATTACTCTTCAGACTCATATATCTCACCATTTGGAAGACTTTTCTGCTGTTCAGCCTACATTTTTCTGTGGCTTAATTTCCTACCATTACTCGCATTTGTGGCCCAAATTAATCAAAGTACTTCAATGCATGCTTATATTTAGGTATGTGCTTAACCTCCATTGAAATCACATGCATTGATGTTTTGGAGGCCTCATGGATATGCATATGTGTTTAAGCACTGTGCTACATTGGGACCATGCATCATCCAAAATAATTATCCTTTTCTTACATATTTTTAAACCATTATCCTTCCCTTGTTTAATTATTGACTAGATAAGCTATATATTTAAGCTGCTTAATCTCTCATTGTGTATCAGTCTTTCCTAGAGTCTGATAATTTTTCTCTTTGGATCTGAATTCCCTTAAATTCTTTCATGTTTTGTAAGGATGGGCGATGAGGTACTGTAATTTAATGGCATATCCCAGGTGTCATTACATAAAGAACATTTTTGCTTTGCAGTTGAAGGATATAACTTACCTATGCCAGCAATCCCTAAATCCATTGATTTGTTGTGCTGCTCTATCATTCTGTAAGACTCCCTATAATCTACTCCTATTCTTTTCTATATCCATCACCCCAGCATTCAGGTATTTTTGCTTGCAGAGGCAGATGGCCCATAGGCCTTCAAATTAAGTGTGGTGTTTTACACTGGGAAACCTGTGACAGAACCAAAATGCAGTCTTAGAGTTTTCCCATGGAAAAAAAACCCCAAAACCAACAAAACAAAACAAAACCCAAAACAAAACAAAAAAAGAAACAGTTTCAAATTGTATTATTTGAATGTGTTCATCCAATATTTTGGGTTCCCAAGCCACTTTCTTCTTCAGGAAGATTTGCCACACATACCACAACCCTGGTACCAGAGTGCCTGCATTGTTTGCTGCTCATTATTCCATTATCCCCCAGGTAGATGCAGAACTTTAATTATCATTTCATTATTTTACGATGGACTAAAATTAGGTTTAGTGAATTGTAATTGCCTGTGATTCTGGTTCTTTTCTTTTTTTTTTCTTTTTTTCTCTTTTTTTTCTGAGCGTCTGTGTCCTATTGTTTTCTGGCTTTCTCTCAGCTTTCCATGAACTTCTCTAAACTGTCACTGAGCCATTACATTGTGTAATGAATTAAATTATTATCAGAGATACATGTCATCTGGACCAGTTCATTGGTACATATTTGTGCTTCTCAGGCGTTTTTTTTATTTTTAACCAGTCCTCCACTGAAAATATATTTCACAGTGCTTTCTTTACTTCTCGATCAAGTATTACGTAGCTGTACATAATACATCCACTGTAAAAAACAAATGCTACAGAGTGTTACAAGTAAACTTCACAGGCTTCCTGCTATATAGATCCAACAAAATTCACCTCATCTCTCATAAACCCACATTTCTATCATAAAATCCCCACAACTGGAGCTCACTGATTTCTTTAAAAAGTAATGATAGACAGTAATACTGAATTAGATGCTGACACATTCTACATTCTGTGTTTTCTTTTTCCTCTGCATCATATCCTTTGCAGCCCTGGGCTAGGAAAGCAGTCTGCGATCCCACCCTGTTAGGGGAGAACCTCATGGTTATGCGTGCAGCCTTTTCTTATGATCATTTTTAGACACAAGCCTCAGTAAGGTCATTTGCACCAGACTCAAGCAGAATTACAAAATAAGGAGTAGTTCACAAGCAGAAATCAACACCAAGGCTTATGCTTAGCCTGACTTTGGGATATCAACCTCTACATGTGTCTGAAAGCTAGCAGTTTCCTTTGGTAAAACCCCTGGCTGAATAAATTATCTGACAACAGCATGGGGCACATTGCATGGGGACAGATGTATTTCTATCCCACTCCTTGCTTTGGCTACAAACTTGCTAGAGAATTTAGTCACCCAGGGATTTTACCATGGGAAACTCTAGCACTGCTAGTTTTAAGATGCAAGTAGAGGTAGATATCCAAAAGTCAGGCTGGCCAGAAGCAGCTATTGCTGGGTGCCAAAGATGAGCAGGGAGAGATTTCTTCAAACCTGAAATACCTGCTCGTGGCTCCAGGCAGGATTACCCAAAACTGGGGTTTGATGGTGTGATTCTTCTCTCATCCTAACATGATCACAAGCTGTGTGGTTCGTTCCAGCAGCTATACTGGGTGGGCTGAGCATGCCAAAGCCCTTCACTTCCAGTCCAGTTACAGGCAGAAAATTCCCACCCCATCCTGCTTCTCCCTGCACGTGCCTCACGGCCCAGCACTCATCTGTGATTTGGGGAGTCTGATATCTAGGACTACTTAAGTAGTCAGGCCAGCCATTATGCTGCCATCTTGTATGAAACCATGAAGATCCTTCCACAAATGGTAAGAAAAAAACTAGTGCACGGTGGCTTTTAATATCCAAAAGATTCATGGTGATAATTCTTTTCAGTTATTGTGGAGAGAAATCTTGCCATGCCTACTTAGTGTGATTAAAATATTTTACTCTTTGCAGATTCAGTTGGAGTTAAATTGGTTTTAAAATACACCTTGCATTTTTCTCATAAATTTTTGCTTTCAGAAGGATGAAACACAGGTCAGAGGTAAGACATTTTCAGTAGTTTAATGGTGCATTTCTAACATTGATGTTCTGTTTTCTTTCTATAATAAGTGACATTCTGGGGATTTATACTAATTGGTTTGTGGACAATTAGTACATTTTTTTCTTCTTTTGTAATCTCTTCCTGCTTATATGTATCTTCACCTTCATTTGAATACCGTTTTTCTAGGTGTGAGAATAGCCTCAAAAAATTAACAAAAGACCCCCTCTCATATTACATAGGAAATGCAATATATAATTGTTTTTTATTATTTTAAAAACATGGAATGACATAAATTACTTTTCCACTTAAGGGGTAAATTAAGCCATGACACACTGGCCAGTTAAAGTAGGTTTGCAGTAGCTTTGCATCATCAGAGCACCACGAAGGAGAAAAAGTGGGCCATCTAGTCCCTAACTTAAGTTGACATATTTTCTTGCAGCCTGTGTAAATCAGCCCAATGCCTTGCACAGCAGAAGATGCGTTCACAGTCTCTCAATGGCAGAAATACTCCTACTCTTTTGGTAGGCAGTGGTTTCAACACTTCTGGAAGCACAGAGAGCAGGGACATAGGAAGACTTCCTGACACCAGCTGCTCAGGATAGGGGTGTTGCCCTGAAAACTGTGGTATTCAGTACCAGCAAACGGACATTCCTGATGTGCATGCCCAGATCCACCCCACTCACCATGCAAACCTGCTGCAGAAGACTGGTGTGTTAGACATAAATTGCAAAATTCTTATGCCCTGCATAAGAATTATCTGAACAGCTGGCCTGAATCTGTCTGTAGTCGAGGTAATAATGCAATTAGACACAAAAATCATTAATAATTTAGCTTAACTGAAACCTAACAATACAGTCTTCCTCTACGATTTTGTGATTTCAACTGTTTAGAAAGCACGACCTGTCTCTGTTGTTCCAATACTTAAATAATATGGGTAAAAATAAAAATTTTCACTAGACTATCGCTTTAAAGAACTTGGTTTGGGTTTATTTTTTTAATTAATTTGAACTCATGAATTCTCAAAACTGGTTATATTTTTAAATAGATGCTGAATCCTCTTTTTGTGTGGATAAATTAGGCTGGAAGATGTAACTGGCTGTTGTAAAAGGTGGGTCTTTGATCTACAAGCCACATTAAAGCAGATGAGCATGCTGAATACACTTCAGGCAGGGTAAGTAGAAAAAGCCATTAAATCCCCCTCCATATAGTTATTGCTGAAACAACAGGAAGCAGAAATAGCAGAGTAAGATAAGCTGTGCCATCAGAAAGGTTTCCCTTGGACCAGGAGAACATTTGAAGGCATGGGGGCTTACTGGTTGCAGCCGCTGGTAAAAGTCAGAAAAGTTCAAAGAAACCAGGGAAAATCCAATAAACAGCAAAAGCAATAGCTGGAGTTGACAAAGAGTGACTTGTAGCACCAAAAAGGTTGACAGTAATTTCTGGACTGCTTGTTGATTTAGTCTTGTGACATTCAGGAAAATAAGGTGTTCGTTAACACACAGCACAACACCACATAGATACTTGGTGCCCATGCTCCTTGAGAAACCAATGTATTTGCCTTAATCTGTAGGGCACTTGAAGCCATCCATATGCTACATACTGCAACTTAGCATGAATATCAGCCAGAGCCATGAAGACTTTACACACTACAAGAAACCAAAATCTCCTATGAAGAGGAGGATGAAATCCACCCCTGATACCCATTGCAGCGTTAGTGTGCAGGATGAATTACGTTGATGTGCAGAAGAGTAAGGTTCAGGTTCACATTACTTGCTAGGTTTGAGAGAAATTTGAGCTACTGGGAGAAATATTGTATTGTGCCTCAAGGACTGCTGGGCACACTGCTTTTGCAGTACTCTTATCCTTCTATCCTATAATGTTCATATCATCTGTAACCACTTACCTATCTCCTGACAGGCAGGATCAAGAGAAGAAAGGAAGTGAAGATAACACTCTTCTTGCAACACTGTGAGAAGATTCAAAGCCATTTGTGAAACAAAACTAGGAAATGATCACATCTAAGAAGTCGATATCTTAAAGATGCTCTCTGAGGACTTCAACCACAGTGGTATGAATTTAGTATTCATGGTATTAATGGTGAAATTCTAAACTGAATAGGAAATTAAGTTTCTCACCTAAGGTTATACTGCAGTGGCAAAGTGATCCTAATTATTTTGAAGACTAAATGCTATGGTTAGAGGTAAATCCAGTTCCAAAAAGAAATAAATTAATAATGCAAAAAAATTTAAAAGATTTCAAATAATAAAATCAGGTAAAGTGAGTGTACTAAATACTAGAGAATCTCCCTTCAGTGAAACATGTGTAAAGGGAATTCTTGAGTGGATACCTTAATACATACGATTTCATGAAAAAAAATATCCATAAATCAAATAAGACTGTGTAAAAATATAGCCAAAGGGCTTGTACAAAAACCAGGGCTTTAAGAAATGGATTGTTGTGCAGAGACATGCAATTGATCTTTTTGGTCTCCTCCATGATCTTTCTGCCTCCTGGGCTCCATTTCAGAAATCAGTAGAATAATTTTTTATTAAGTTTAGTTTTCTTTTAACTTGTATTGGCAGTCACTGAAATAGTGTTTTTACCCCCATTTATTGTCACATCCTTGTTTCACACATTCATTTTAAAAAATCTTCTAATGCTTCCTCTGACAGGATCACAAGAAAACGATCTGAGACAAATGGGATATCTAATCTTTAGATAGTTAGCTTAGTGTCTGGCAGCCAAAGAGAAAGCAAATAAACCACTGAGATATTCCAGCAAAGACACAGAAGATATCAGAAGAGATGACTGAAATGCAGAAAGACCCACACCTGAGGCCTGTGTGAAGTGTCGAGTGCCCCATTACAAAGGTACTGATACTGTAATAGTGCGAAAAGGGCAAGTCAAGTGCTAGGTAGTCTTGGATGTTCAAGAATATGGTTATAGAAGAACCCAATTAATTTTGTGCTCATTAGAGCTGGGGAAGAAAGAGGCTGGAAGAGGCTTGCTGATGAAATGTATTCTGAAAGGCAAAGAACAGCAAGCAAGATGCACCTGACATCTTGTTTGAAGGATAACAGGCTGGACTATAAAATGTTATCAACCAGCACAGAAGAAAAGGGGGTCAGGGACCTTTCAGAATAGCAGTTTAGCCCAATGGAAATCTGAAAGTAATCGATATATAAAGCACATTTCAAAAGAGGTTTTCAGGTGCATAATCTCACAACAGGCCAGTGGGAACTGTGCTCCTAAATCCCTTACACACTAATCCCTATTTCTGCATGGCTATTAAGAAAAATACCATATGTCTAGTAAGGACCATAGGTAACCTAATAGTAACACATATACAATGTATACTAGTAGCGTCTCTTTGAGCTTGAACTCATAACTTAGTAGTTTTGGCTGAGCAGGAGTTTATTATTCATAAGTCTAAAATCCACCCCATCTTGTCTCATTTTCTGAGTTATACAATCAATAATTCAAGTATGCGTTGTAAGATTTCCAAATTAAGCCAGACACCTTAATGTATAGGACATACCACGCAGATTAGTGTACACAACAGCTTCTTGGTGAACAAAGATGAGAGTAGCATAGTGATTTGGAGAATATGTTTAACTTCATACTGAATAGATGCTTAGAGCACTAGTTAGGGAATAAGGTCCAAGCATTGGAAAAGCTTTTGCAGATGATGCTCAATATGTTTTGTACACTTGTATCCAATACCAGGTCCCTGTAAATAGACAAGAAAATTGAAGTCTTGCATATCACCAGGCTTTTTCATCAGTCACAGTCAAACCCTCAAATACCATTAACAATGACAGAAGTTAAGTTGGATTTTCCAAAGAAACTGCTACGGGAATTTTGCCTTTCGTTCATCTTTTGTGTTCTTCAGCTCTACACATCATGGAGAATTGCTGCTTATGAAGACACTCAGATAGAGGAACAAACAGAAGCAGCAAATTCCTGTTTCATTACTCAACCACTGAGCTCCAAGTGAGTTGGAGATGGTGTCAGTTTTGTCCTTAAAGTAAAACCTGGGCATCATAAGTTTAAATTCAGGTTATAAATTGCTTGTATTTTGCTTTTTGAAGCTCCACCATGGAATAACCGTTTCAAATAGAGCCCATAAAACTCTTTGTACTGATGAAATTTGTGATCAGTCTAAGCAGTGTAACACTGCTGGTACCTGCAATACTCTAAGTAAAACAATGACTGCACTGTGATGTATAGTTTTTTGTTTTTTCTTTTGTTTTGGTTTAGGGTTTTTTAATTGTTTTGGGGAGGTTGGTTTGTTTGGGTTCTGTTTGGGGTTTGGGGGTTATTTTTCTGTTTTTACTTAGTTTCACTGCTTGCCTTGTTATCTCTGTTAAATACTAACTGTTCACACTCACAGAATCATAGAATGGTTTGGGTTGGAAAAGACCTTAAAGAACATCTAGTTCCAACTCCCCTGACATGGGCAGGGACACCTTCCACTACATCAGTCATTCCAGAAAGGCTGCTGAAGAAAGCAGTTGTACGGCAACACAGAGTTTCTGAAGAAGGGAAAAAAGAGCGAGGCATGTACATACCTCAGAGCAGGCAGCTGCCAGTACTGCCTGTGACCTGTCTCAATGTGACTGTGCTCTTCTGCTCTTGCTTTTCTGCATTAAAGATCTTTGACTAACAATTCTTGCTGGATTGCTGTCCTAGTTGAAGTGGTGCTTTTCCCTTTTAAACAGGAAAATGACTTTTCTATAGTTCAGTGGGTTCAAAGCGCTAGTGTTGCCTACTCCTTGGTGTCCTTCCAAGGACTGACATACACATGGGTATGTTTTAGGTTGGCTCTGTGACCAAACACGTGCAGACTATTGGTTTTTTCTGTCCTTGATCATCCTTGTCTTACAAATCCCTGGGTGTTATTTACACCTTTGATGAAAAGCATGTTTACTTTTGAAAGGGAAAGGTTTTCCCTAAAGAAAGAAAGCTATTGTTTAATTCAGGGAGGTCAGTAAGATGTTACCCTCCCAGTGGCAACTCTCATTTTTCTCTTTGGCAGTCTGGGCCTGAGTATCCCAGCCCCTGGGTTAAACAGATGTTGAAGCTGAATTGTCTGCTCTGACTGCAGAGCTGACACTGCACACAGAGGCTGGAGGGAATGGAGTGGGCAAGGCGAAATATGCATTTCATCCCTTCAGGCCATACCTGTACTTAGATACCTTCCATGCATAGCTTTCCTGTGCAAAGAATATTGGGCAAGGAAAGGGCACTTGCTGCATCAAGTTGGATCTCTTTCTGTTGCAGACAGCTACATCTCAATGTTCATCAAAACCAGCCAGATTTTTATCCATAGTGTATAAACACCAAACATGAGTATACATTTCTATGGATGTGTGAGTAATAATGACAGGGCACTCTTACTGTTGTTGTTACTGGTTTTCTGCTCCATCATCCAAGTTTTCAGAGGATCCCTTTCAGATCTGGCTATCAATGAGCTCTGAATACTATTACCATGTTTTTTATACTTATTTTTGGGAAAGCGCATGGTTTATATTTCTAATGTACACAATATTTATTGGTTTTCTCAAGTAATTTTTAAGTAACTGCAATTATACGTTCTGTGTCATTGCTGATCCTGTATGTTTGTCTTCTCCTGCATTCTCAGTCTGGCATTCTCACAAAGTGGAAAAGCAGTGTCCATGATGATACACTCTCTTTCCTTCCTTCTTTCATAAGGCTACCATCTGTGACCACATAGTTAGTGGCCATTAACAGCAACAAAATATCCTCAAAGAAATTTTTCTATATTAGTTTTTCTCACTTGGACTAAGATTGCAACATATCCCCTATTACTATCATATTGTATTGAAGCTAAACAATTTGGCAGAGTTTTAGTGTGCATCTTTTAAAAATCTCTAGCTGTACTGGTATGATTATAAACAGAACTGGTAACAGTCTCCAAACCCTGACTGCAATTTCTATGCCCTGCATTTCGTTCCCTCTATCTTCATTTCATTGCTGCTCATATAAAGAGCCCACTCCTTTGCAGCCATAAATAAGTTCTTAGTTTCTCTTTCGAGTCCTTCTCTGACAGTGATTCTCGTGTCTATTTTTTTTTAGTTGCTAAAGTTGTCATTCCATGTTCACATTTGCAGAAGAAGGAAGTGAGTACAGAAGGAAGTCCCAGAAGTTGGTCATAATTTTAAAGATAAGGTCTGATCAGGGATGCAAGGCTACTCTTTTTGGAATATGGAATCGTGGAATTTCAGAGTTGGAAGAGACCTCTAGAGATCATCTAGTCCAACTCCCCTGCCAAAACAAGATTGCCTAGAGCACGTTACTCAGGACTGCATTTAGGTGGGTCTGGAAAACTTCCAGGGAAGGGGATTCCACTACCTCCCTGCGCAGCCTCTTCCAGTGCTCTGTCATCCTCGCCAAAAAGATGTTTTTCCTCATGTTTGAATGAAACTTCCTATGTTCCAACTTGTACCCGATGCCCCTCATCCTATCACTGGAAACCACTGAAAAGAGTCTGGCTCCATCCTCCAACCCACCCTTTAGATACTTACAAGTATTAATAAGGTCTCCCCTCAGCCTTCTCCAGGCTAAAGAGCCACAGGTCTTTGAGCCTTTCAGAAGATTTAAAATCAACATATGGTTCATGTTCTGTATGCAAACAGCTTACACCTCCATGTTCACTTTCCAGCTGTACCTCTAAGCACATATCTAGGGAGGAACTACAAGAGTGTGAGTATCCATGGTACTTTCTCCCAAGTAGTCTTCTGACCATTTTAATTTCAGGGACTTTCTCAATTACATGTGGAGGTTTTTCTTCCACATTTAGTAATGTTTTTTTTTGGAATTGCCTGTGAAATCTGCTCTAGGTGGACCTGCTCTGGCAGGGGGGTTGGACGAGAGGATCCCAGAGGTCCCTTCCAACACCTTATCATTCTGTGATTTCTGCAGCGCAATCTGTTTCTCCCTTGAAGCCATGCAGATGTTGACCATCCACAAAAACAGCCCTGGCAAAACCTGAACGAGGCTGCAGCCCACCAACCCCAAGGGTTTCTCCTGCATCTGGTTTCTCCTAGCATTGTGGTCCCCAGAGACTATCCTGTCTCCTTTCAATCAAATCTGACTCCTAGTAAAAGTCATAGCCAGCTTGCTCATTTATCATGGAGAAACTGCCCCACACCTTGTGTTATCTTTGTCACTCTCCTCTCACTTTTTCATCATATTTTTTTTGCTGGTGAAGGGACCAGAACAGCATGCATTTTTCAAAATGGGGAAAAGCTATGGTTTTGTACTAGGGTTTAACAGTATTTTCTGTTTGTTCGCTCTCTGTTCTCTAAAACAATTTCATTCCACGTTTTCAAACACTAAGTTGATGTTTTCATGGTCTTTCTCCTGACAGTTACAGCCAACTCAGAGCTCATTTTGTTCATGAGCCTTGGATCACCTTTTCCAAGGTGCATCACTTTACATTTGCTACCGCTGGGTTTCATCTGCCATTTTATTACCTAGCCTCTCCATCCTCAAAAATAATTTTGTAAATCTTTAGTCAACCTTTGTTTTCACTAGCCTGACAAACTTTTTTGCAATCATTGGACTTTTCCACTTTAATCAGCCTGAAAAGGGACCAATTGTTATAAATATGCCGAACAATACAACTCTTAGTGCACAGTTTTTAGGAATAGCATCAGCAAGCTCTGTTCACATCAAGAACAGCTAAGATGATCAATCATCCCCATTTGTCCTCAATCCACTTTTAAAGAATCAAAACAGGCGTCTTCCCCACTATACTTCCACCACTAAAACAACTTATAGGGCATCGAACAGCAAAGATACCAAAACCAACTGTATGAGATGAATTCTGTATTCAAAATAAACACAGCACCGTTGTGTTGTCACATCAATGATTACTCTGCTATCAAGAAATATTTCCCTATT
Source organism: Nycticryphes semicollaris (assembly GCA_013400055.1). Taxonomy (NCBI): domain Eukaryota; kingdom Metazoa; phylum Chordata; class Aves; order Charadriiformes; family Rostratulidae; genus Nycticryphes; species Nycticryphes semicollaris. The sequence goes on from VXBJ01005844.1 coordinate 880,712, forward strand.
GTCTAAAACAACTACAAAAAGTTTACAATACTCAGAGGCGGTCACTTACTGACAATGCAGAACAATTTGCAGGTGAGGTTGATTATGCTGGCAGGGTTTAACAAAAATAAAACAGATACACATTGATTGAAGCTATTTAAATAAAACATGAATGGCTTCTAATGAAAACAGCAGGAAAAACATCACTTTAAGGCCTCAGTCCCAATGTTTTTCTCAGTATGTGGTGTGGGACAGCCAGGGCAAGTAACATTCTGTGAGTCATTCACTAATTTACCACCTTTAGCTGCATCATTTCAAGTCTACAGAATTACAAAAATTCCTTTGGTTTTATTCACCCCCCTTAACTCTAAACACTTCGTATTATAATTTTTCAGATTTTTAAAATCACTGATAGTATAATCAATGGGGTGGCTTACACAGGATGATGGCTTGCTGTAGGTTATCAGAAGAGCTGCTACCTCTCTGCAACGCAAATGATGGACCTCACCATGCAACAGCAAAGACCTCATTTTGCTCTATCTGCCACCCTCCTTAACAAGGTAGTCCTCATCACCTGGTAAAAAGAGGCCTATGCTTCCTTTAGTCTTCACTGATGGTTCTGCTGATTTTTATAGAGCTACTCTGATTATCAGTGCATAGCAATTGATGGAAAATTAATCTGATATATACCTGTGGTTCTCCTTTTAAGCATGCATGGAATATTTTTCAACATTTGATTTTTATTGTGCCGTGTTATTTTATTTTACATCCCTGCATCTCATTTCTTTTGTATTGTTCAGCTTTCTTGGATGCTGGCATGCTAAGTTGCTCCAAACTATTCACAGATTTCATTATGTTTCTGTTTACTCCTGCCTTAGGATCTTTAATGAGGGTGTTAACTAAGTCAGAACCTGCCAATAATCTTATGCTACCTTGTAACATCTTTCTGTTTCATGTGCTGTTATTTAGCATTACCCTTTGCCACGGAATTTTGCCAGCTCTTAATACACTTGAGATCAGAGCTAGTGAATAATTTATTAATGAATTTGTGTCTTATTTTCCTTCATGAAGTATATACAGTCTTTTTATTACTGATTTGTTTCTAACTTGAAAATTTTTAAGAAACAATTAATGCAAACATTTTAGTATGCAGGTTGCTAGCAAATTTCTATGATGCAATCAGTTACTTAAATGATGCAGTACTGTTTCACATCCCTTACATGCTAAGTGAATATTTTAAGAAAACCAATAAAGACATCTTAAAAAGGCATTTATGAAGCCATTACTAAGCTTTAGCAGATATCTTTGATTTAGGGTAGAGCAAAAAAAGCTTTCTGGTCACTGAGAGAGGCACTTAATTATATTTGTTTCTGTGGTAATCAGGGTCAGCTGACTTGGTTGTTTAATCAGTGGAGGAGACACACCTGTGGTGAGGTGTGGACAGGTCAGGTGACCCAAATTGACCAATAGGGTATTCCAGCTCTTCTGCCATGCTCAGTATAAAAGCTGTGGTTCCCCCTGCCTCCTGTTGTGTCTGATGGGGATTCTGTCTACTTATCTGCCTTTGGTCCTGGTCAGGGGTGTTCTGGAATCTAGTTCCTGTCTGTCACCAAGTATATTCTGGAACTTCCCTAGTGCTGTCCCTATGGGAACTTGATATGTTTTGTATATATTGTATCTATTTTGTTATTTCCTTTTCAATGTTTTATTAATATTTTATTAGAATAGTTTAGTTTTTTCTAAACTCATAAATCTGTTTAAAATTTTCTGTCTGGTCTGTGGAAAAAGAAAAGCAGTTTTCTGCTTTACAATTTTATTTTTTTTAGCTGGACCTCTTCTAACTAAATAAATTCTAAAATTAACAGCATGATGTTCAGAAAACTGTTCACTCTCCTGGTGATAAGACCTGATTATTCTAAGGAATGGTATGCAGAGAGACCCTTGCTTATACTTATTGCTATAACAACCAAGGTCAGGTAATTTTGTTATTTGCCCTGTTGGAGGATTGAAAGTAGAAAAGTGTAGAGGGGTCACACCTGTAGGGAGGAGTGGACACTCAATATAAGTAAACTCATTAATAGCATTGGGTTGATGGAAGTTTGCAATTTTCTATGAATAAGTTATTTATGAGGGATAGAAACCATTTCAGACTGTTCTATTTTGAGAGCTCTCTAAAAATTAATAGAAATAAAAACATGTCAAGAGTTGGATTAATTCATCAAATAAAGACACTTAAAGGAATGAGACATTATAAATGCATCCATAAGCATGTCTATATGAGAATACATTACCCTCCCACAGAAATATATCATGTCAAGTTAAGAAGTATGTTTCTGTTGTAAAACATCCATGACAATACCTGCTTGTTTTACCATTTTGCAATCACTTTCAAAAACATATCATCATTCCTTTTCTATAAGGCTTATTCCGGTTGGGGTGTATATGTAGTCCTTATTCATGTTCCATTCCCATGGAAATCAAAACAGAGCATTGTCTGATTATGCCCTAAATTGGGAATTCAGGTTTCAACTTATGTTGGTAGAAGGATTCCCTTTTTTCTTTTTTTTCCCCTTTGGAGAGGCCTGCTCTTTTCCATGGGCTTGCAACAGGAGTGATTTAATCTGGATGGAAGAAATCAGCGCTGTTACGATAGCAAGGGAAGACCAAGTTTGGGTTAGCATGGGAATTATTTTTTGAAGGAATTAGAATTGTATTATATTTTGATTTGTATATATTTTTCTACTCTATTCCATTTTAATTTATCATATACTTATAATATATCAGGAATTAGATGATCTTAATCTTGCCAGCATTTACCGGAGTTTATGACCATCCCCAAAGATTGCAGGGCAGAACCTCACATCATGTGAAGACATTGTTTAGGTGGGAACAAAGATTTTGACAACTTCTGTTTCAGCCTCAATCATTTGAAGGCTGTCTGGCTTGTTTTATCCAACATGTCTTTAGCTTAGAGTCATTACATCTTTTTTCCCTAGAGCAAATTCAGGTGATCCTGCCATCCTTGGCCTTGCACTTGGCCAAAAGTGGTGCAGAATCACATTTGCTCAGACAGGGAAATTAAGTCTCTGTGTCATCCATTCCTGGGTTTTCTGAGAAGAACTTTGAGGATTACCTCAGTGAAAGAAGGGTTGTATATCAATACATCCCCTCTAAGAATTAGAGGGAGCCCAAGTTATATGCCGTAGCCCACCAATGGTAACAGCTTTTGGGTAATACAGATAAAACGCACTGCATGTAATTTAAAGTCCTGATTATACAAAGCTTTCCTTTTGTAATTTTTTTTTTTGTTCCTACAAAGCTAATCTGGGAAACAAGGGAAGAGAGCTGCAAAACAGGTACAACAACAAAAATCTGGGCCTGAGTTGGGGTCAAGTAATTTTTAGTTTGTTCTCTTCAAAATAAAGTAAATGCCTGCTAATGGTGATCAGACAGTGGACTGTAGAAATGGTAAATAGAAAAATTAATGGGAGATGATCACTATGACCTCAGATTTGTAATAATTTGTAATAATTATTGATAGGTGACCTGTCTCATGCCAGCTTTTGCCTTAAATCTTTCCTTTTTTTGAAGTTAGGTTTGGCTAGTTTAAATGGGAATTGAGAATATCCAAACTGAGTATTTTGCAGAAATCCAAGGAGCAATTCTGCACAAGCAGAATTTCACTGTATCAGCTCTATCATGCCAAGCTCCATTCTTCAGGCAGCCTTGGAAAGGTGGTTGTACCCAACAGATTAAAATCCCAAGGAGACACAAGACCAGAGTGATAGGTGGTTTGCAAGACATCTGGACCATCTGCTCTTCCTTGCTTTTCAGGCTATTCCTTGCTGAGAGCATCAAAGTATTTTAGAGGTCCTTGCACTGGCATTCAGAGCCTCATTTGTGCCATGCTTTGTCTTAGCCCTTTCTTTCAAACGCAATGATAATCTCTGAACACTGCTGTTTATCTTCTACACATTCTACTATGCAGAGAATATAGGATTTTTTTTACCTCATTTTGTGGTTTTNTTTTCCCTTTTTTTGTTGTTTTTTTTTTTTTTTTTTTTTTTTTTAGAATACCCCTCTGCTCAACTTGGCCAGCAATCTCCTGCAATGTTTTTTTTAAAGCAAAATTTGCTTGTTCCTACTGTTGCCTTTAAGTAGTAATTAGACTAACACCAGTTAGCAGTGACCACCAGAGAGCCTGTATTACGGTCCATGCATTTTTCAAGGGTCTGACAAGGGACATCTGTCCAGGTAGTTAAAAAGCTGTGCAAAAAGTGACGGGGATTAAGTTTTCGTCATTTCATATTACAATGACATTTCCAATCACTCAAGAACTGCATGATTGCTTTTCATAGCTCCTGGGAATCTTGACTCTGAGAGTGAGAAATACTCTGAAATAATGGTACAGAGTGAGTACTCTGAAATAACAGCACTCATTCTAGATTTTCTCTTTAAAAATGCACCAGACCCTGATGAATCCACTTCTTTGCACAATCCCAAACATTGTCTAAGTCTGCCCTCCGACACAGCCTGCACGCAAATAACTTGTGCACTGTTCTTAGCACACCAAATCCTTTTGGGTGAAAAGACTGCAGATAGTTGCCATTTTCAATAGCTCTCCTAGACTGTGAGATAGCTGCCATTTTGGTTGCTTTTTATTTGGTTTATTTTTTCCTCTTGATCCTTCTTCTCTGTCTTTCTGATATCATGTCCTTCTTACTCAACCAGCAGCAGCTATATTCCTCCCAATCTTGGGAAGACCAGCTCCTGAGGCTGAGAAGAGGTCATTGGCAATATGACAATGGTCATTCAAAGTCAGTCTTCTGTCTTGTATTTTGAAAACATTAGTTTACATTAACATATAGAATTCCACAGTCAGGTCTGAGCCTTATGAACTTTATTAAACTTATGGTGACCATGTCTCTTACTGGAGTTTGGACTACATAACTGAAGCACAAAGGTAACCCTGGCTTTGTAATAGTATCTGGAACAAAAGGGCTCCTCCTTTCTCTCCTTGCTGTTGGGGGAACTACTAGGGGCAAGCTGCTTTGAAAACTTGATTGGCTAGAGGCTGAAATAATATTTGGATTTTGGAAAATCAAAACCTACTTATTGCATCAGGCTGGTAAAAGAGGGGAACTAAAAGCTAACATTAAATTATTTAAATCAGATATAAAATCATAAAAACACAAGGTATAGTCTTTGAAGTTTAATGGTGATAATCCTCTGATTCCTACTCTTATTTCCTGTCTTTTTAGGTTTAAATTTTATGGTTTTTATCCCATTATATACTGCTGCTACTGCACATCTCCCACCTACCCAAGCAGTGTTGGTACCTCCACATTGCAAAATACACTAGACTACTGACAACATGTCTGGAACTCAGAATAATCTAATTATTTTTACAAACACCTGTACTTAACAATTCAAAATAAATACATATGCTTCTTATGTTTTCCTTTATCCATACATAATGAATTTATTATAGCTGGGCAATTTAGTACACCCATGTTTTCAATTTTAATTGGATTCTTTCTAATACCCATACTTAACCCTCACGCTGAAAGGTTTGTTATCCTTTTAAGAGTTATATTTTTCTTCTTCCATTTTACCCCTTTATATCTGTCTGCCTTGTGAAAGATTTAGATGTTCCTGGTGGTTATAAGGTTAAAAAACAACTAATCATTGCGTATAATAAGAACTTTTATAATAAAAGCTTGTCAAAACCATAGAATTTGAGTTGATGTGTTCTTGAACTTTGAAAGCTGTTTTTGCATGTTTTTTAATATTAGCTATATACAAAGTACTTCTTAAAAACTAAGTCAGGTTTAAGGATCTGCAATTCCACTACTTTTTTTTTTTTCTAAAAGGAAGAAACTATTGATAATGACTTTCTAAAGGCAAAATTAGAGCAGTCTGAGATAAAGCTGGAAATACTTAGATCAAAATTTTAAGGGGAAATACAATTACTATTAATGTGCTGAACCAAATATTTTTCAAAAATAATTACAACTAATTAGCAAATTGTGCTTATATTACTGAAGTGACTATTTTTCTCTTTCAACTAAGTATTTTTAAATCTCTTCGAATTTAGGAAGTGTATAAATGCCAGTTTCAGTACAGACTGAATGAAACAATAAATTATTCCATTGTTTCAATGCCTTCATATAGATCTGACTATATGCCCATACTGTGATGGTGATTAGAACTTATTCCCACATCCTCAACTACACTTGGGTATTCCCCCTGAAATCATTAGGAGCTGGTTACAAAAGTACCTTGGAGAATGTGGTGCTTCGTCATGAATGTGTTGTTCATGTCAAGCAGCACCAGGAAAAAAAGCTGTGGTGTCTTTCAGGGGACTAGGCTTCCTTGATTTCTTCTGCATGTACTTGAGAGAAATACCTGTCTCCAAAAAGTAATCTTGAGCATGCTGTTATGAGTCTTAACTCCTAGGCAAATGTCCGAGTAAATAGTGACTTGTAAACCACTCCCTGGAGATGGCCCTCTTCCCATACCAGGAAACCAATTTGTATAGCATTGGTGTGAGCCCTCCCCAGTCACAAGCCCTTAATGCCATGGCATGATCCTCCTTCCTAGCGAACCCTCTCCTTGAATGCAGCAAAACCTCATGCTTTGCAGCAGCTCTGATGAAAGCAACAGGTCTGCTGATGGAGTAAGGCACATCTCAGGAGCAGGAAGAACATTAGGATCTGTGTATTAGTCAGTGATAACTTCAGCTCTATCCCAATGTCAGATCAAGTCTGTTTTGAATGTTTCTGACAACTTTCTTCAGATCTGTCTACATGGTTTGGTTAATTTATTAAAAGAAGCCCAAAACATTTAAAGAATCTGGGTTAAGTATTATGTTACTGTCATCTCTGGTGATTCTGTCATGCATCCTTCTGTAGTTGTGTTTTGATATGAATATTATAATTTGGGTTTATTTAATTTTTATTAGATTCTTGATACAAGGAGCATATATGAAGCCAGTGGTCATAAAATTGTCAAAATATTCATGAGATGTTATTGATTCTTTGTTTCTTCTCTATTCATGATCAAGCCTACAGCATTTGAGTCAGGAAACAGAACTTTTCAGCAAGAGACTTTCACACAACAAAAACTTTTAAGATTTTAGGAGTTTGCTGGCCTATTCACCTGAGCTGTGTCATTAAATGCCTACGTTAGTACAGCATTAAGATTCAGAATTTAAATACACAGTTCATGAAAACTGAAAGCTAAGGTTCCCACACTGATGTTAAATCAATCCCATTGCTCAGATTATAGACATTAAAGTATATATTTAGTTGCACAAACCAAGCTGTTGAAATAACATCTGTGCACTGTGGCCAATTCAGCACATTATCAGCTGGATGAGTGAGCCTAGACCAAGGGGAGGAGATACGGGGAAGAAGGATGTACAGTTGCAGGGGACTAGGGGCCACATCTGACATTTGATTTCCACCTTCCCTGAAAACATAAGGAACATACATTTCATCACACCTTTGCTGAAAGCTTATGCCCTCTTTCCCACTTAGACATGAAGCCGTTCAGACAAACACACAAGCTGGTTGTAACATAATGTCAGAGAGACATATTTCAAGACAGGAGTTTTATTTCTTTGATCTTGAGCTGAGAACCTATGTCTGTCTAAGCATTTCAGTACATGACCTCTACCAGGGCCTGAGGGCACTAGCCATGCTGCTTGAACCTAAATGGCAGACTTTCTTCTGCTGCTAATTTAAATCATACAAGAAAACAACTAAGGAGTTAAGACTCTGATGTCATCTGGGGGTAATGCTACTTTGCCCCAAATTTATCCCACCTTTACAGCCTATTTATTACTACTAGTTTTTCTGCCCTCCAATCCTGGAGCTTCCTCCAAAATTTAAACATGATGAGTTCTGAATGTTAATAGGAAGAAATACTGCAAGTGCCTCACCAGAAATTGGCAGTTTTGGTGGGAGGATTAATAAGCTCCAACCAACTTCCACTGCCAACCAGAAAACTCTGTCTTTTTTGTCCTTTTCAAACTGGGTGAAATGTTTCCTGAACTGCATATTCCCCACTTTTTTATAAGCCTGAATTTAATTTTTAGGGCTGATTTCTGATTATTCAGTCTTTGTTTTAAGCTGCATCAATCCAAGGACTGTTCTTATTTGACAAATTCCTATTTTAGGGCTTTTCTTGGAAATAATTTTACATTGTGAAATATTAAACAACTATAAAAGTAAGAACTGATATACACACACGTTACCAAAACAAAATATCAAATTATTATTTACTCCAGTATTTCTGAATTTTGTTTTGCAAAGTATTTCTTATTTTTAAGTGTGTTCTCTCCCTCCAGTGTCAAAATGCCATGAATTCCTGTAGTAAGGAGGTGTATTGACTCTGGTTTTCAATGGAGTTACAATAGACAAAACAGTGAATCATCTGTGAATAATGCTGCTAGTTGGTAATTTAAAGTTAAATTTATCATGCAATTAACTTGTGATAAGGGTATCTTGACTACCACTGCATGTGAATTAACTCAGCATGCTGAAGAACCTGTAGTTATATATCAAAGTCTGTGAATTTTTGGAGAATATTGTCAATCCAATAAGAAGAGAAGTAGGAGAAGCTGAGATCAAATGGGCAATTTTATAAGACACTAAGAATAGGGAAAATCCTAGTGGTTCTCACTTAGCAGCTATACTTCAAGTGGAAAATTTTCATTTCACATTATTCAGAAACATATAGAATCAGACAATGATATGGGGTTGGAAAGGTCCTCTGGAAATCATCTAGTCCCATCCCCCTGCCAAAGGAGGTTCACCTAGAGCAGGTTGCACAAGAACATGTGCAGGCAGGTTTTGAACATCTCCAGAGATGGAGGCTTCCCCATCTCTCTGGGCAGCCTATTCCAGTGCTTTGCTACCCTCAAAATAAAAAAGTTCCTCATCATGATTAGATGGAACTTCTCCCATTACGTCTTGTCTGTCACTGGGCACCACTGAAAAAAGACTGGCCTCATCCTCCTGACACCCATCTTCTAGGTACTTATAGGTGTTGATGAGATCCCCCCTCAATCTTCTCTGTACTAAAAAGACCCAAATCCCTCACCTTTCCTTGTAAGAGAGATGCTCCAGGCCCCTCATCATCTTTGTAGTCCTCTGCTGTACCCTCTCCAGACAGTATCCCTGTCCCTTTTGAACTTGTCATTACCTGCTACTGGAAGGAGTGAGGAAAAAATAACCTGTGTCCCAGGTTCCCTTACCAATCCCCCCAAAATCCTGAAGTTTCAGTTCATTGCTATTGAACTGCAAGTCACAGATTCCTCTGTGCCTACATGGAAAATCAATAATGGATAATAATCTTAGGACCATACTAAGCCAGGAAGTTTCCTGGTGATGTTCTTAACCTAGGCTCCAGGAAGACAGCAGATTGCCCTCTGAGGAGGGTCCACTTGGCATATTGGGCCCTCTGCCCCTTTCAGGAAGGAGTCACCAACAACTACAACTCTTCTTTTAATCCTTGTGGGTGTGGTAGTGATCCACAGCATACACTTTTTTGACTGAGAAGCCATCTGTGATGTAGATTGCACATCATCTATATCCTCACTTGACTGGCCTTCCTTGACCAGAACCTTCTATCTGTTCTTCAGAGGTACCAGGTGGGGGTGAGGTGGGCAAGGATAAAGTATGTCTGCTGCCCTGACCATGAACCTGCCTGCATTCACTCTTTTCATTTAGGCTTCTGCCTTCAGCCTGACTAGGGCTGAATACAGGGGCTCCTGGACCTTGGCTGCTTTCCTCCCTAACACACCTCAACCTTTCAACTTTCTCATTCAGCCTTGCTACCAGGCTGAGCAGATCATTCACCTGTTCACATCTTAAACAGCAGTTCTTATAGCTACCACCCATTACCAGTAAAAGGTCTGGCACTCCCTGCAGCCTGTGACCTGGGCAGCTATATGCTTCTATGAGAACAGTGTCTGGGTTCCCACCTCCATTCTGGTTGAGGTTGAGAGCATGACCTTCCTCCAGGTGGAGACCATAGCTGAGTTCCTTCCAAGGGGATGATGCCCACCAGCAGGACTCACCTGTCAAGCTGACAGAGCTTCAGATCCTTCCTACATTCCCTTTCCTCACTCCCTGCGTCTTGTGGTGGTGCTCCCAGGTGGCACTCTAGCTTACACACACTCATTACCTGCTTGCTCAGTGCCTTCTGAAATGCCTCTTTTATAGGAGTACGGAGTGTGAGGGAAATGCCCCCTGTGCGCTTATACCTCATTTAAATCTCCTGCCTAGGGGAGTGGCTCCACCCACACCACCTCAGCAGCCCACCCACAAGCTGCCGGCCTCTGGCATAGAATAGCCACTTTGCCTGGCTTCAAAACGCCCTATAAAAGAGCTTCTTGCCAATCCTTTTTGCCATGATTCCCTCCCTCAGTGCAGACTTACCTACACTGGAGCTGGTCTCCTTGGCGAGTAGTACCATGTGTTCTTATCTTTCACTGAATGTTTGAAGTATTGAAAGAATAATCTCACTTTTTGCTCAGTATCATATTCAGTATTTTCACTAGACCCAACAACAATCTTCTGCATAAAAAAAAGGGATCTAACTATTTTACAACTGCACAAATATTCCCTCTGCCAAAGTGGATACTTCCTTTTGACATGTTCACTGAAGTAACCTGAGCTGCATGTAATAGTTGTCATTAAGTTGGGAGTAAAGATACCTTTCAAACAGATACTTTCACATATATACCTTTTGAAGCCTTTGTTATAGCTCACCATGTTTATTTGCTTTAGAGAAACTACCTGGACACGATGGAAATCACTAACAAACCATAAATCATTTATCCAACAAAGAGAGTGATTGGTGATGGCAGGTCCTTTTGATCCTCCAGTGCTCGACAAGAGTCAAGTCTAAGTCCATGGAAATGCATTGGAAATACAATGAACTTTTGCTTATACCATACATTTCCTAGTTTATAAAATGTCATAAGTACCAACAGTTTCATCTTCTTCTCAATATCTGAGATCTCTAAGAATATAACGTATGGCTTTGCGAGCAGTAATAAATTTAACCTCAGAACAGAGTTGTGACGACATGTGCACATAAATTGAGAGGATAACAGTGTAAAAAACACAACAGACTTGGATATTGTTTTCAGATGCTAGCATTTCAGCTACTAATTTATTAAACTGTACCTGAGTTGCTAGGATCAATTTTCTACTTATGTTGAGAAATTTTCTGTTTGGTTACCCAGGTGAATTTAACTGTGTTACACTACTGCTATAAAAGCTATGGCCAATGATCATATTTTCAGTGTCAAATGAGGCTCAGTGTAGTCTGGAGTTTTCTCCTTTTGAATATTCTCTTGAATTTGAGGGCAAATTTGTTTTAGTCTTGGCCTATTAAAAGTTTGCTTTTCACTACTTTGATAACCTCTGGAAAAGCACATACATTTGCATGGGTATAAATATATTTTGCATTTCCACATGCATTTTTCAAAACCAATACTTGCAGTTTTGCTCTATGACTGGGATGGTATTCTCTGTGATTTGGCTGCTTAGCTATGATGACTGCTCCAGACTGCCCTTCCAGTCCTGGGTATCCAAGGAGGACCTGTGACACCCTCAGGGGTGCCGGAGGCTGCTGAGGGCAGTACCCCAAACACAGCCATCACCCCATTACAAGGTGTGCGAGTGTTCACTAAACATCATACAAAGTAATCACAAGAAGGAAAAAAGAGCAATTGTAGTCCCTTAGAATCATGAAGTATACCTTGTTACTGTCCTTCTCTCTCTCTGCTTCAAACTACAGAGGAGGGTGCACTGGGAAGTCAAAGTGATTAATTTCATAGGTGGATCCACTCAAGTTCCAAAACTCAGGCTCCAAAAAGATTAAAAGAGTCAGAAAAACAGGTAAATCAAAACTATGAAAAGATACTACATGTCTGTTGAGCGATCAGCCTACACAACTTGTTGACATGTGAAGAGAGTGAGATGCTTATACAGGATGCTAAACCAAAAAAAGTAACTTAAAAAAACCTCAAAGTTCAGGATACAAAAAACACTATAAACCTTTCTGCTTGAGAGCATGAATCCATGCCTAATGAATGAGGAAAATTTTCCCAGGTACAAATGATCCATGAATACTTTTGCTGTGCATTTTACTCTATCATTCTCATATGCACCTGATTGTGACCACTGGTGGAGATAGGAATATTAGACTAGTCTGATCCAGTCTAGTAATTAATAACGTTATTTCTGTTAAAATTCTTTCCTTTGTTAGTTTTCAATAAATATCTGTGTGTTCATCTGTGCCTTGGTACATTCAAGAAGGTAATTTTCATGCATGTGTTTCTGTATATTCTTGTTTCATGGGGGCCATACAGCAAGAGTGTTCTCAGAGTTACATAAAAATAGCAAAAAAAAAAAAAAAGGGTGGGATATACATTTCAGAAAGTCAGTTTTTGAAGACAGAGGTGGATGTTGAATGAGGAATAAACAAATCCTTGAGCAAAGCAGCACCTGGGGGGCTTCACAACACCCTGGGCAGTAAAACCCCATAAATTCCTCCAAAAGGTATTTATAGACAATTTCGGCATGAACACTCTTCTGGTTTGCATTCAAGTTCAAAAGCAGCATTCCATAAATAAGCTATACATACAAAGGAAAAGCATAGCTGAAGCTTAAAGGTTGAAAGCTCCTCTTTCAGAGTTGCAGATTTATCATTAGCTCAGTTACAGGAAAGCTTATTTGGATGACTTGCAGTGGCAGAGTGGTGACAAAAGCAAAATACTTGATATTTAATGCCTCCAGAGCACTCATGTAGGTAACCCATTTTAATTGTCTGCATTATGCTGTGTTTATGGAGTTTACAAAATAGATGCTGTAAAAGACGAATTGGCGCTAAGCTGGGTTTTTTTGCTAGGCAATTTTGTAAAAACAAGAGGTCAGCATTAAGACAAAAAGCAGGAACGATACAAACTCAACAAGCTGTATCCTCCTTCCAATTCTAGCAGTATTAATATGGCATAAAAGAGTTCATTCAATTAACTTCATCTTTGCTCAGAGAAGAACAGATGTAGGCCCACATATACCCATAACATCTCTATGGAGTAATGCAGATACTGTTATCAAAGCAGGTTAGGTTGATAATTAACATTGCTGTGGGTTGATCAAGGCTGGCCACCAGGTGCCACCCAAGCTGCACTATTACTCCCCCTCTTCACTTGGATAGGGGGACAAAATACAACAAGAAACACGTGGGTTGAGATAAGAAGATCACTTAGCAACTACTTTAATGAGCAAAACAGACTTGACTCCTGGAAATTAATTTCCCCAAGCCCACTGAGGGGCTCAGCTTTGGCCACCATTGGGGTCCATCTTGGTGGTGGCTGGAACTAGCTCTGTCTAGCTTGGGGATTGTTCCTGATGTCTTCTCCCAGAAGCCACCCCTGCAGACTCTGCCACCAAAACCTTGCCAGGTAAACCCAGGACATACATGAAAATCCAGCCCATGCCAGTCGAAAAAATATCCAACTTGCATCAAAAATGACCTGGATTTCTTCTGGTATCTGATTTTTAAAATTGCTAACAACATGTTTAATGAGAGGGTAGGGGGATGCCAGGCATTGAGTTGGGCATCTTCTAGAAGATGTCCTAGTAAAAGGCCATGTAAGAGTCAGACAGGACCTTGATGGCTGCAAGAGTATGAAGACTAGAGTTTAAGTCCCTAGTCTTTCACAAGCAGTCCTGCGTGACCTTAGGCAAGTCTCTGTATCATAACTGTCCATCTGGAATATGGGACACATAGCACTTCTCTGCTTGATGCCTGTGATGTACCTGCATATGTATTCTTTGCTGCTCATTCAGATAATACTGAACACAAACCTTAGTGGCTTCAGAAATGGAAAGCAAAGGAAAATGACTGAGGCTGTAACCATATCATATAGATTAGTCAATAGCCCTTGGAAAGGGCACAGTACCTGCAGAGAAAACAAGATGGAAGTAGTAGCAGCTGTCCCAGAGCTGCCTTTACATAGATGGGCTGGAAGAAGGCTGAGCAGCCAGCACCCTGACTAATACACTGCTGCCTCCTATCCCAATGCTCCCCCTTTCACTGCAGTCTGGATAGAATGAAACTGTTATCATACTGCTGAAGTAATGCTTCACAGGCTTTTTATGGGGCTTGGATGAAGTGGAAAGCGGGAAAACAAGGATTCATTGCGTCCATGACACAAGACATTACACGTGTGTGTTGGTAAGAATAAAAGTGGATTTTTTTCACACTCTGCTCCTACTTATGTCTGAAGTTGAATCAGTCTGTGTAACTTTCACAAGCATGCCTCTGGAATAAAATGCTCCTGAATAATCGTTGTTGTTTAACACATAGAAACGCTTCCTAGCTTCCCTGTATTCTCTTCAATTAACTATTATGGTAAAGTGCTTTGCATCTTGTATACTATTTACTATTAAATAAAAAAAAATGGTAACGAACCCACACATTTATTTCTGATTAATTAGCTTGTTTATTAAGTTTGCAGAGGACAAAGAAGCTCCTATTCAAATCCCTCTAGAATTAGAGAGGAGCAAGTCAGAGCAGAGTCTGTCCCCTGAGGGCTAATCCAGAGATGCTTGAAACTAATGGGAGGATTTAAACTTTTGTTCCATATTTGTTGTTTATCATTGAGCAGAACACCAAGGATGAGAGGTTTTGCAAAGCCGTTTTCACCATTATGTTCCTTCCTCAACCCAGACACGAAGATGGCCAAATTGAAACTGAAGACTTCAGAGGAACTCCCAGGTCAAAAGAGTAAAATGAAAGGGCACAA
>VXBJ01005845.1:0-18468 GCA_013400055.1 Nycticryphes semicollaris
GCTGCTCCAGCGGCCCCGCGTAGGGGAAGGTGTCCTCATACTCCAGCAGCAGCCCGTTGGCGCCCAGGGAACGGAGCAGCGGCAGCACCTGAGGGGAGACGGGCGGTGGGGCCGGGCCGGGGAGGGCTGAGGAACCCCCACCGCCCCCTCACACCCCCTCACCTCCGCCAGGTAGGCGGCGCGGGGCGGGGCTCCCTTCAGGTCCAGGTGTACCAGGCGCCGCCGCGGCCGGCACGCTGCTATTTCCGCCGCCATGTTCGCCGCATGCTCTGGCCTCGATTGCTCACGACTGTCCCGCCAAGGCTGACCGTGGCACCGACGGTCCGCATCGATTGTTTTGGCCTGCCGCTGCCGCCGCCGTAGCCCGGTATAAAACGCTCGACCACGGCGCTCTTCCCTGGTGTTGGTGTCTCGGTGTTGCCTGGTGTCTTCGTCCCGGTGAGGCTCCTCCGCTGCTCCCGCCTTGGTTCTATGATGGATTGCCCTTACCTTGTCTGAAGCGTCTCTGCTCGGCGGCTGATTGCTTTCCCCTAGCAGGCTGGAGAGGAGGGCTGAGCGCATCGCTCTGTGGCGTTGGGCGTGATGGCTGCGCAGCGGCGAGCGGCGCCGCGCGGCCCCGAGGGCGGCGGGACGGCGGCGGGGCCGAGTCGCGGGGTCCGCCGACACAGCAGGTACTGGCCGGGGCTGGGGGCAGCGGCTGGTACCTCTCGCCCGGCAGCAGCGGCCGCCGTTGCCGGGAATGGAGGTGCTTAGGCCCGGCAGGCAGAGCGGAGCAGCCTGTGGGAACTCCTATGGGAGGGCGGCCTGTCACCCTCCGGGCGTGAAAGAGGGATAAAAAAAGTGTTTGTAAACATGTACGTGTATATTCAAAAGGAGGGGTCTGTTGTGGTATCGGCACTGGCCTGTGACCGGGTCTGGCCGGTACAGGTGGGATGACGTGGCTCGGGAGTGGAGAAGTCAATCTCTTACTCGGGGCTGTCGCTGTGCTCCTTCCCTAGCGCCAAGAAGAGCAGAGGCCAGCAAGAGTCGCGGTGGAGGTGGCTGAAGGCAGCGTTCCTGCTCTGCTCTGCTGCTGTCGGTGGTCTCCTGTGCTGGAGCTACCTGAGTGCCGAGGATGGGGTCACGGAGGTGCTAGCTCATTGCAGGGAGAGCCTGCAGGACAAGTTCATGGAGATCCCCTGCTCTGAGGACTACGCCAGCCACAAAAGATTTGAAGGTATCTGGATAGGATTGCCCAAAGTGGGGTGAAGTAGTTTTAAGGAAATAGTAGCAGGGTGACTGCTGTCTAAGGCTGTGCAACAGAATTTGTGCTGCAAAGATCCAGTGTTTCCAACATGTGGCTGCAGGGTGTATTGTTTAAACCCCCAAATGTTAATGCCTATTGAGCCAGCCCAGCAGTTGCTGCTACTGAGAGGTTTTTCTGTCATTCCTACGTAATTCCATTCTGAAACTGCTTAGGCTGTATGAAATAAATATGTATCTATCTACTCCTAGTGTCTTTTCATGCTCTGTTGATTTCTGTAATGGGCTTGTGGGTGAGTTTGTTACTGGTAAATACCATACAGGGTGTGGTATTGGAACAGAACCGATTTAGGATATTGTCTGTGCCACTAGCATGTGGTAATGGCACAAATGCCAGGTTCTGACATGCTTGTTTCTGAGGTGTGTGTGTGCTGCAGTTTTTGATGCTGCCTGCAAAGCACTTCTGTCTTTGTCTCTCAGCAGAGCCTGTGTTCTGCCAAGTTGGTGTTTGTTTCCCCTGGCACTTACTTCTTTGGAGTGCTGATGTTGGATCTGCTCCAGAAAGGGAAGATTTTAATCTCTGAAGAGCAGTGAGAGTCTAACTTGCAGTTTGCATGGGTGAGCTATGCTGGTGTTCTCTTTCAGATTTGCAAAGTGTATCTTCATGGATGCTTTGAGCTGGTACTGCTGCCAGAAAGCAGCTCTGCTCTTGCTTTTTGTCAACCTACCTTTACATCTAGCTCTGTGTTGACTGATAAGCTATTGCATTTACAAACAAATATTTCTGAGTTAGTTTTTAGCTGAATCAGTTATCTGGTTTATTACGTGGCTGGCCGACAAAACACTTGCTGACACAAAGCTGGAGATGGTGTTGGAGGCTGGAAGAAGCTGCTTGGAGCTGAGGAAGACCAAGATGATCCAAGGGCTGGAGAACATGCCCTGTGAGGAAGGACTTATCTCTTTCTCCTGGAGAAGAGAAGGCTCGGGAGGAATTGGATCACAGTATTCCAGTACTTAAAGGGCAGCTACGAAGAGGATTGGCGGCTCCCCCCCTCTCACAAGGAGCCACGTGGAGAAGACAAGGGGCAAGACCTGGTACAAGTTGCACTAGGCAAGGCTTCATCTTGATAGAAGAAAAGCTTTTTAGAGAGAACAGCCAGTCACAGGAACAATGTCCCCAGAGATGTAGTAGAGTCCCAGTGACTGAGGCCCCTTCCAGGCTGGGGTTGTTTTATGACTTTGATTTTTTACCTTTCTTCTGGTGCTAATTTTGGTAGAAAGTGTTCATCAAATTGCAGCTGTGATGTACCCAAAAGTGTAGTGGCAATTTCCCCTGTCCTCCTCAAATGGCTTGTCCTGGTGCTGTTGATTGAAATTTTGGGTTGTGTTACAAGCCTTTCATGGGTAGCCTGTGGTCAGGTAGACTTTTCCTCAGTGCTGCTACGGGAGCATCTTTTTTGGAGGGTGCATCAACCCAGGAGGAACGAAGGGGAGTCATCTGCTAGATGTTTGCTTGCTGCTGTTTATTTACTTCTGTGATTTTTGGGTTTTAGCGGATGTTTTTACACGTGCTTCCCTGGACTATGCTTTTAGAGAGAGACCAGTGGTAGTAGATAAGTGTGAACATCTGTTTTGTGAAGTGGTTAATTGGAGTCGTGCTGTGTGATAGTGAATTTCACTCTGGGTTAATTCTTTTCTCCTGCCCGGTGCCCACCAGAGGGTGGTGGTGAGTTGCTGAGCTTTGTCCCGTCAAAGCTGAGCTCCTTCCTCCACCTGTGCGTCGCTGATAGTTTAGCGAGGCAGTAAATGTGGATTAGGGTCCTCTGCCAAACTGGATTCAGCTCCGGAGCTTTAGTCGCTTTGTTTTGAAATAGCTTTCTGTCACTCAATAGCTTTTCATTCTCTGTCTTTACTCTGGCTTGACATCTGCAGCTGCTGGCTCTGTGTCAGCAGGAGGCACATTACTGTCATCACTTGGTGTCTGATGCTCAGCTGTAAAGTTTCCACAGTGAAGAGGAGCTTTTTATGTACCTGTGCCTGCTTCAAACTGAACTAGTGCAACTCAGCTTCTAGTTCGCTTCAAATGTTGGTGTCAGAGCAGTGGCTTTATTTCCATAGCACTGCCTGCCAGTAAATATACTTCATATAGAAATAAAATGTGTTGTTTTTCAGAGGCAAAGCACTTAACTTATATCTGCAGAAGACAGGGTATTCTGTGAGCACAGTCCCATCTGTGTTCTGAACCCTGTGGTTGGATCTTGGCTATTTCTGCTGCCTTGAGACATGGTTAATTCCTTATAACTACTGTGGCTACTTGGTGTGTCTGATGGAAATCCTGCATGCTCTTGTGTGTTGACATATTGTGTCAGAGTACAAAGCATCCATGGGTGCTGCCCAGGAGACAGCTTTTGGATGTTGTTCCAGAGACTGAATCAGTGGACGTGGAAAGCAGAAAAAGGTCTAGCACCTCGACTCCTGGTGTGGTCATGGGGATGGCATCCAATAAATCTTAGCTGCCTGTTGTGCTGCTTTGAGATGGATTACATTAGGGGAGCATCCAGATGGGGCTTTTTTTCTCAGCTGAATCATCCTGATCTTGGCAGCCTGTGGTTCTTGATTCTTCTACTTTAACTGGAAGAAAAAGCTGCAGTTTAGGGACTTGGATTCCTGTGTTACAATCTGCTTCCTGGGCACTGAATAGGAGCAGGGGCTGTAGGGACCATAGTGTTTTGTGTGTTTTGGTATGCTCCTCCTTTACCTTGATTGCAAAAATGCAATTCTTGGCTCCAAAGCCAAGTGCCTTATTAGATAATCAGGGAATTGCCAGAGTTGGAAAGGACCTCTTGAGATCATCCAGTCCAACTCCCCTGCCAAAGCAGGATTGCCCAGAGCACACCACTCAGGGCTGCATCCAGGTGGGGCTTGAAGGTCTTCAGAGAAGGGGACTCCACACCCTCCCTGGGCAGCCTCTGCCAGGGCTCTGCCACCCTCACCACAATGAATTTTTTTTTTCTTGTCTGAATGGAATTTCCCGTGTTCCAGCTTGTGTCCATTCCCCCTTGTCCTATTGCTGGAAACCACTGAGAAGACTCTGGCTCCATCCTCTTTCAACCCACCCTTTAGGTACTTGTGACTGCTAATAAGGTCTCCCCTCAGCCTTCTCCTCCCTGGGCAGCCTCTGCCAGGACTCTGCCACCCTCACCACAATGAATTTTTTTTTTTTCTTGTCTGAATGGAATTTCCCGTGTTCCAGCTTGTGTCCATTCCCCCTTGTCCTATTGCTGGAAACCACTGAGAAGACTCTGGCTCCATCCTCTTTCAACCCACCCTTTAGGTACTTGTGACTGCTAATAAGGTCTCCCCTCAGCCTTCTCTTCTCCAGGCTCAAGAGTCCCAGCTCTGTCAGCCTTTCCTCATCAGGGAGATGCTCCAATCCCTCCATTACCTTTGTTGCCTTACACTGGACTCTCTCCAGTAGTTCCCTGTCTCTCTTGAACTGGGGAGCCCAGAACTGGATGCAGTATTCCAGTTGTGGCAGTATTTGCAGTTAATTCATAAGTGAACGATTCTGTGTCTACTGGGCACAAATTTGTGGCAGGTATTGGGTACTCTGTAACACTGAATCTCTCCTGAGTGCAGATTCTTCAAGTATGCTTTTAACGCTTCAGTTCTCCCATGTACTGTGATATCTTAGACAAAGGTGACACATTTCTTAACACTAAAATTGCTTCCAAACAGACTGTTCTGCTTTTTTTTCTTAGCATTCATCCAGCATTTGTGCCTTACTGTTGGTACGTGCCTGACTTTATCCTGGATTTTTTTTTCTTTATTTTCTTCTCATTTTGGAAAAGCTGTTGCCTTTGGAATGCCTCCTGCTTTGAGTACTGTCTCTGCCAGGTCTTTGTCAGAGACCCTCAGGGTGTAACTGTCATTCTGCTAAATGTTGACTCTCCAGTACCAACCATTCCAAAAGGTTAAGGTCTGTGCTGTTGTTTATGGCTGGAAATAGAAAGCACAATTCTCTTCTGAAGTCAGAAGTCTTTGCTAGTGTCCTTTTTGCAGAATGTCATACAAGAAAACTCTCTTCAGACTGGTTTGTTCTGGAGTATTGAAATTCTCCTTTGAACTTACAGTTTCCCTCCTCTTCTCTTCTTGAACACCAGCTTTCCCTTGTGTCTAGGACAATTTTATTTGCTCTTTCAAGCATTAGAGACCTTTTCAGTGGCAGAAGGAACGTAATTCCCATTTTCTTGCCTGCAGTCAAGAGAGCATCTTTGTGTTTCTGTGTACAGATTTCTCAAAGCCCCTTAAAATCTCATTTTTAAATATTTTTTCTATCAGCTTGTTACTCAGCCATTTTTAATCCTGGTTTTTAACAAGACTATAAAGAAGTGTCCTGCCAGCATGCAAACTTGTGCTTCATAACATTGTTGACCTCTTCATACCCAACAAAACATTGGGTGCAGTGTGGAGTGCATGGTATGTGATTTCTGATTGATGATTGTTGTTCTGCAAATCTTTGAGTGAATCTTAGGGTTACTAACAAAATGTTTGCTAAGGTTTTTTCAGTTCTGGGAACTACAATTTGTTCATCTCTGGCTTTTTTTTTTTAACATGTGTCTGAGTTTAAAATTGGGTGCTGGGAGCTGTTAATTGCCTCAGCCATCTGTCCTGCTCTTTGGGTGAGTAGTTACTAGCCTGGAGGCAGAGACGTCTTGTCCCTGGCAGTTGGCTCCTGGAGATGCTCTTCAGCTTGGCGTTCAGAAGTGAATAACTGATTTTAATGCTGCTGAATTGCAAGATGGAGCCTTTAAGGCACAGCAACATAAAATGTGTATGGTTTTGTTAGGACAGACATGTAATAGTTTGCAGTGCTTGCTGGCTACCGCTTCTTGCTTTCCAGAACTTCTAGGTTATAGGCTCCAGAGGAACGCAGCGTTTCCAGTGCTTGCATTTTTATTGCAAGATTTGTGGTGTTCAATTTGCAAACTGTTGGTTCCTGGAACTGAGACTGAAAAATGCATAAATTTCCACAAAACCCATGCCTAGCCTTTCTGGTTGCAGAGGGGATATTTACAGTGTGCCTGAAACATGGCACAGAAGCTCCCCCTCTCTCTGCTCCCTCCACTCCCAAATTTGTAATTTGGAACAACTTTCAGCCTGTAAAGTCCTTGTTGGTTTGAATTCTGTACCTTTGGGCTGGTGCTGTGTTGCAAAGTGGTGTTCTTTAACGGTCAAAGCACTTTTGGGCTGCTGCCAGAATTTGTAATTTTTATGGTGAGTTTTTTAATATTGTTATGGTTTCTGATGAATGGTATGTTTTGATTCTGCTCACTTCTTTAGCTTGCAGGGTCAAGAGGAGAAAAGCAAGCTGTGGGATCAGTGCTTCTGGTTCATTCTTGTCACACTGCTGGGTTCTGTGCTGTCACTGAATGCTTAGGAATGTAGTCTCTAGCATTATTTTAGACTGTTAGTGTCCTAGGTCATCTTCAAATAATTCAGCATGTGCTCCCCAGAATCTGAATCTTGAGCCCATTCAGTGAATTGTTGCTGGGTAGTTGGAAAACGCAGTGACTGATCGGGGATGTAATCCAGTTGGTTTCCTGACCTTGATCTGTGTTTTAACAGTCCATTGGTGTGGGTGCTTTGCCTTGAATTTAAACACATGTCAAACAGGGAAGTCTCCCTTCCCAAGCAAGGAAACAGCGTGTATAATTTGGTAAGTTGTTGCCAGTACTCAGCCTATTCACCCACACATATTTCTCATTGATTCTCGCTCTTCTTGAAACAGTGGTGTACCTGGAGGGCTGGATCAGGATATATCCAGTAAGATGGAGTGGAAGTTCCTACAATGCACCAGCGCTGTGGCAAAATTTCTCTTCCTGTCAGTCTGGTCACTGTTATCATTAGTCACTTTTGATCAGAGCAGACTGATGCTCTTGAATTCATGGGTGAATTGATTGATTTCTTTCCAGGAGTTCCCCCCTCCCTTCTGTTCTGATGAGCAAATAATCCTTGCAGAGGAGCTCAGCTCAGTGGCAGTAAATGTATTGGCAGGTGTCAGAAAATACACTCAGCCCCACCTTTCTGTGACTTTATGCGTATACATGGATCTTCCCGTTATGTGCCAAGTGTGACATCCTGAGGTCTCTGGTGGCTCAGAACTGATCTTCTTGCCTGAAGACTGTTGTGGGCCAGCCTTCTAATTTTGTAGGAACTTTCATGTATTCTTCATCTTGAACTCTTACTGCTGGCTTTTTTTCCACAAGTGTTTAAAATTTAATGCTAGATTTCTTAGCAATGAATTTTAAGAGACTTTTTTTATTATGGATGTCTAAGCTGTGAGCTTTAAGACACTTCTGTGCGGAGTCTCATATAAGACGCTGCCCTTAAAGATGTACTTGTATAGATGCCCTATACAAAATGTTATTTGTTTCCTTTTGACTCCTGTATTTGGGGTGGGGACACACACGACAGGGTTGAGCAAATCTGAAATATGCTGCTTTTATTCTCCTGGCAGTATGATTGGATTGTTCAAATTCACTGCTTTTTTTGTTACTATTGTTTTTCCCAGAGATTTCCAGTGGACAGCAGGGAAAGTGATGTAGTTTGGATAAGTCCTGGGGACTTGAATCTGTGCAGAGGCACATGGATGCTGTCTGGTTTGCTTATTCTCTAATAATTATGGTGCAAAACATATCAAAATGGAGATGCCACTTCCTTGTAGTATAAGAGATCTAAAATATCCTGAGATTGCCAACATCCCTTCTGAATGTTGTCAATCTGAAAGGGGAGTGGAAGAGTATTAGTAGACACTTCTTTTGAACCTTGTTTGAAAGATGATATCATTTTTTTTTTTCTCCTCTTCCTCTATGTTCCAGGGTGCACTCCTAGAAAGTGTGGAAGAGGTGTGACTGATGCAGTAATCACAAGGGAAGAAGCTGAAAGAATCCGTAGGTAATTTTACTTTTAGCTCTTAAAGGAAAAGCTCTTAAAGCTTATAGAGTTAATGACAGTGTGCCAGAGATTAAGGTGTAGCACAAAGCTCCTTTTGCTGAAGGAGGATGTGTTAAACTGGTTAAAACACTAAACTTTTGTGGTTTTTTTTTTTTTTTTTTAAAGCCATTTTCCACTCTTGCTGTAGTGGAGGCAGTTCTCTTTCATGCAGAGTCTGCCTAGCTCTGTGGGGCATGAGTGTTCTGGAGAAAAATAGAAAATGAATGAACTAAGCTTTAATGGCTTTCTCACTTGGCCTTCTGTTCCATTTGGCTTTTAAAAACGGAACAAAGTAACATAAGCAAGCCTCCTTTCAGCTGAGTTTCTTTCTGGATAATTATGAGCTAGGGCCGACCCTATTGCCTTCTATGAATACTATGTGATGAGTTTTAATCAAACAGTAGGGGAGACTGTCAAGTGATTCAGTTTGAAAAGTTATTGGCCTGTTTGAGTGATTTTTTTTTTGAACTTGATAATCATGTAAGTGGGGAATATCAGTATAATGCTCAAACTGACATGCAGCTCATCCAAGTACTTTGTTCACTAGTGGGGGCGGCCACTCTGTGATTTCAGATTCAGTTGGGCTTCTGCCTTTGATAGAGCATTTCTGCATTGTACAGCTTTATTTGTACTGCCCCCAAGAATCAAGATCTGGATTTTTTTTTATTTTTTTTAATCTTGCTTGGCCAGAATGTATTTGAAGGACTTGTTTTTGGGGGTGTTGGGGAGGTTTATGGAAGGGGGCTGCAAGCTCAGAGATGTTGTGCAACGTAGATGCTTTATTTTCATGACAGGCTGCAAGATTCAGGTTCAAATAGCCTGGTTGCGTTAATAGAAGCTGTAGTTTATATCTGATGTATCAAATACCACTTACTGAAGAGTTTCATGTTGTAAAAAATGACTTTAAGTCTTATTACTTTGTCCTTTAGTTCTCATCTGAGGTTATTGTTTTGCCTGCAGAATAGCAGAGAGGGGACTGTCCTTGGGAGGATCTGATGGAGGGGTGAGCAGTGTCCTGTTACTTTTTATATTCTTTTACTGCCAAGGCAAGATTATAAATGCATTTTTAGGGTTTGAGGAGAGGAGATGGGGAATTTTTCTTTCCATTCAGACTTGGAAAAAAAACTTGTTTGGAAAGTTATTTTATTGCCCATTAATACGTCTGCTAGCAGTGTAATTTGTGAGTTCTACAATACAGTTGACATTTCCTATTATTCAGTTTAGTTATTTGTAGCACCTCTCTTGAAGTGATTTTTTCTTTGCCATCTGGAAACAGTTACTGTGGCAGAATGGCTCAAGTCTGACTTAGTAAACTAAATTACAGGGGTTCACAGCATCACATAAACATTGGTTTTGTGTAGTGACAAAAAAAAAATGCCATCATGCCCTAAGCAGACCTTTGAATAAAATTCTTTAAATGAAAACAAACCCACTTCTCTTTAAGAGGCACGTTTGTTTTAATTTCTTCCCCTTCTTTGTTCTCAGGATGTTTTTGTGTTTGAACAGAAACTGTTTCTTGAGTATTTGTAAACACAGTCACTTTAGGCCCCTGCTGAGCTAGGGCATCTGCCTGTCTGAAACAATGTATTTAAAAGATTTAACATTCCCTGTTCAATTCTGTCAGGATCCCTTGGACTTTTTTCAGTTCTGCGGTTGCATAATTTGCCCTTTGGCCTAAATTACTCCCCCTGGAGGGACCCGTGGCTTAACTCCTGTCATCTGTGCTGTCAAGTGGGTTTCCTGTCCTGTACTTCTGGTACCTCTACGTGGGGGTGTGGTGTTTTTTTTTTTTTTTTTCCCCTGTCCTGTAGACTCCACAGAGAGGGATTTGAAGGGCAACGTATAACACAGGCAGCTTTGTGGATTTGGACCACAGAAACCCCCCATGTTAAGCTGGGGGTTGGGGAATTGGGGAAACTGAGGCAGAGAAAGCGCAGGAGAGACATGAGGGGAGGGGAGGTGAACTTGCTGCCCAATGCACAGAGCTGGGGTGGGATCCTGAGCTGGCTGATTTGGACAAGAAGTCAGAGTATCAGAGAAATTAAATCCATCCTCTGCATAATTTTGGAAGCATCACTGAGTTGTGGTTTTTTTTTTTGTTTGTTTGTTTGTTTTTTTTACAAGGGAGGTGAAGTGGGGAGGGAAAGATGATTCTAAGGCTGCAATAAAGTGTGTGTTGAGGCATCTGATGTCCACTGAGAGGTCTGGGCTCTGATCCAAGCCTTCTCACATTCCTCCTCATCTGTGAACGTGAGGAAGCTCCTGCCTGCTGTTACTCCCTAGGGGAAGCTGCAAGAAGTGTGTATTTTTGCATTGAGGCCTGATCCAAAATAGTGGATAAACACTGAAAGAAGCTACAAACAAGAGCTGACCAGTGTTTCTATGACATTAGATTTAGGAGAAGCCTTTAAATGTGATCTCTTTCCCTGGTTTCTTCTACTTTTCTCCCCTGTTCCATTTTCCTTTTTTTTTTTTTTTCCAATGTGCATGCTTGTATTCCTTGTGTCATTAATTTTTTCCCAGTAGTGCTATCTTGGCTCCCAGATAGCACACATCCACCAGCATTTAATGCTGATGATGTATAGATAAAGCTGTCTGTCTTCATTTGAGCCTTTCATCTTTTCCAAATCTCTCACATGAATGGAATATAGAATGTTTCGGGTCTTTCTTCATCTGGCTGCTTTGCCTGTCTGCCTCTCAAGCTTCAAGCCTGTTGGACTAGGTCTGTGTTGTTGCTTTAAAATTCTTAGCCTTTAGAGTGTTTGGATAATTCTATCCAGTTATGTCTGTTGTTAAGACTAATTCTTTTTCCTTAAATTCCTTAAATAACTCGTTGTTTCTGTGTAATTCTTTGTAATTCTTTAGCCACTTCGATCTCTCCACTGTTGCAAGTAAAACTTTTTCAGATTTCTGCTGGTGGGCAGACTGCATTTTCGTTCTCTGATTTCTTTTTACCCCCTTCTTAAGCAATGTGTCTGACTTCTTTTTTCTTTTTTTTTTTTTTGTTGTTTGTTATACTACTTATACTTCACAGAAGTGGATTTGTGTCCAGCTATAACTTATTAAAGACCTAAACTTGCAGTTTGTGACTCTCAATTCTCTCATCCCTTTCTTTGCTGCCTTTTCTGCTTCCTTGGAGTTTTGAAGTACAGCACAAAAACTTGTTTCCCTTTCCATCCTTTTGTGTTGTGAAAGTCCTGGCAAGCATGTGAATTATTGAAATCTCCCAGGAGTCATGCCCCAGTTATTGTGCTGAGCTTCCTTTCTTACCTACCTTTGTAACTTTTGCTGGGTTTATTTTTATTTACACACGCACGCTCACAGAGAGAGGCTGGAAGAGGCCATTGTAATCTTCTAGCCTAACTTTGAAGAGAATCAGAAGCTTCTCCACCAGTATCTGCTTTCCTTTGTACATCTCTGTGAAATAGTTTTATGCTCTGTTCCTCATTCACAGAATGTGAGTCACATTAGTTCTCTTGATCTTTGCCTCGGCTGAATTTTTTTCCTTTTTATCAAGATAAAGACCGTTCCCTTCCTTCCCCACTGAGTATTTTTTTTACACTACCTCTGCTTGTGTTTCTGCTTTAGCATGACTCAGTCATTCACGTCTTTGGAGATGCTGCCGTCATAACATCTCCTGAGTGTAAATGAAAGGATTCATTTGCTATCAGAGCTATTAGCATTTATTTAGAAGCTCCAGGAAAGCTGTCTCTTGGCGTACTTTGTCTTAATCACCATGAGAAGCAAACCTGCTGTGTAGCTGTGATGCCAGGCAAGGGTTTCTGATGTGGGCCCATGTAGAACAGTGGTTCTGCAGACCATATCCCTCCTGCTTCCAGCCCTCCCAACCTGACTCTGCCACCCTCAAAATGCTCTCAGCTCTGTATTTTCCAGGGAGAGAATAAAGTCTCTGCCTAATACTTGTCCTCTACTATGGGCTGCATGGTTTTTCTTCCTAATTAGTGTCCTGATAGCACTTAGGAAACATGTAAAAGTGAAAGACATACTTGGCCTTTGACTCTGCCTATAGCTGTGTGTTGATGTGGGCAGCTGGACTCGACTCCAGGGTGCTGGGGAGGGACTGGTTGTGTCTGATGTGTATCTAGTGTAAACTTGTACTGGATTCTGTGGCCAAATATGAAATTTAAATTGCACAGTAATAATCTCTGCCTCCAGCAATATGAATGATGTGTGACTTAAAATGGTTATACTTGTGTCTCAATCAGTGTAATGTTGAAGAGGCCTTACCCTAAGGCTGTAACCCTTGTGTGTCTGCTCTCAAGACTCAAGTAGGGAAGGGTGTTTACAGGTGGCATTTGTTTATAGGGCTCTAAGACCACCTGCACTCACAGCCAGGCTGATGTTGCCTGGGAATTGGTGACCATGTAGAACCTCCATTGCTCTTCTATTTTCTCTGAGTGTGAGTGTTCCCCCAGGTTATTTGCATGTTCTCTTTGAATCCTTTTAGCAGTGAGAGGGTGAAGAACATGGGACTAATGAGACTGAAGGTACAAAATAACATATATTTATTCTAGTGCTTGATAACCCTTTCTGTATAAACACTTCTCCTAATATCCAACCTGAACCTCCCCTGGTGCAACTTGAGGCCACTTCCTCTTGTCCTGTTGCCTGTGACTTGAGAGAAGAGACCGACCCCTACCTCTCTACACCCTTCTTTCAGGGAGTTGTAGAGGGTGAGAAGGTCTCCCATCAGCCTCCTCCAGGCTGAACACCCCCAGCTCCCCTAGCTCCTTCTCATAAGGCTTACCCTCTAGACCCCTCACCAGTTTCTTTGCCCTTCTCTGGACCTGCTGCAGCCCCTCAGTGTCTCTTTTGTGGTAAGGGGTCCAAAACTGGACACAGTACTTGAGGTGGGGCCTCACCAGTGCTGAGTACAGGGGGACAATCGCAGAGTCACAGAATCTCACCTCTGAATGGGCTGCCCAGGGAAGTGATTGAGGCACCATCCCTGGAGGTATTCAAAAGACAGGTTGACATGGTGCTTGGGGATGGGTTTAGTGATGTGTTTTTGTCAGAATTAAGTTAATGGTTGGACTAGATGATCTTAAAGGTCCCTTCCAACCTAGATGATTCTATGATTGTATTACATTTATACTTTTTTAAAAAGGAAGTTCAATTTCCTTTCTATATAAGTTGTGTGAACCAGGATATTGGGGTAGTTCTGTTAAACACTCTGTTGGAAAGAGGTGTGTAGGTATGTGTGTTTGCAGTGTTCCAGCCATCTTCGTTAGAGCTTTCATCCTAGGAACAGTGGCCTGAGTCGCAGGCTGACCCTTGAACCGATAGCTGAACTTGAAGTTACAGTGGTGACACAGACTTCCACCAAGGTGTTCGTCTCTATGTAGGAAATGATGCTGAAAATGTTTAACTTTCTGAAATGGCAGTGGCCAAAATAAATGTGTTTCAGTTTCTTTCCAAGGTAGCTGTTAAACAGCTCTGTGCTTGTGTGTCATCAACAAGTCCCTATTGATGTTTGGCATTCAGGTGTTTCCCCCAGTCTGAAACCCTAAAAACCACTTTCTTTTTCAGAATTAATTTTCAGTATTGTTCGTCTGGCTTTTCTAGGCTTTTTATCATAACTATTGTCTTTCCAGCTATGAGTACTTACAGTTCTTGGGGTTGTCTTTTTATTGATTCATTTAATCATTTTGTATCTTTGCAAACTGTAATCGTTTGTTGCTTGAAGAGTGAGAAGAACTTAGTATGTTTGGGAAGCATGTTGAATGCATTTGAAAGGCAATTTTAAAAAAATGAAATATATCTGTTCAGGTATGTCCTGCTATTTCTTATAGTCTACTTCAGCGTGACCACAAGCTTATTTTTGCAGCTATCCAGGAGTAGTTTTACTTCAAGATGTAGCTTAGGTTGTTGTACAGAACCAAAAACCAATAAATGAAAATATTTTGCTTCTGAAGTTGGAGTGAATTTTACTCATGCAAGAGCAGCTCTCGCAGTATGAGATTACCCATTTCCTGAACAGTCCTCTAAGGCTTTTGGAGAACTTCTGTGGGAAGAGGAGGTCTGAAAAGCTCATGCTATGTCCACTTGGATAGCTTGTTACTGGTCAATACCCAGATTTGGGTATGTTCATTAAAATAAGGTGGTGGTTATTCCTTTTAAAATGAGGCTTTAGTGGAGTTCCCCTGATTTGCCTCTGAAGCTCAGAGCAATTGAGCCTGGAGCAATTTTCTTTTGCCAAGAGATGGTCATGGGTGCCCTCCTCCAACTCAACCCAGAGGAGGAGAGAGAGAAGTGCTTTGGGACCAGGGTGAAGGTGCCAGTTGTGTCTACAGCCTGGCACTGCAGCTCAGACTGGGCACTGGTGACTTCTGCTGCTCATTCCCCAGCCAGAAAGTGGCTTCAAACAATACTGTCCAGCCATGCCCAGGAATTCTTATTGCTGGTAAGATGGAAGTTATCATTCTTTCCAGTCTGCTCACCTAGTGATATTATTGTTGTTTGGATTTCCTTAGAATAATGCAAATGGTATGTGGTGCTTCAAGAAATGCCAAATTCCAAGATGACTGCTTTTGCCTGGATATTGTATCTCAAAGATGTCATTACTTTGGTGCCAGTCAAGTTAATTAACTGTTCCTACTTGATATTTCCAGTATGAAGAAAACCAAAACTGCTACTTAGCAGTCGTATTTTTAAATACTGTTTAACTGATGCAAAACAAACATGTATTTTGTGGACAGCAGGGGACACACAAAAGTGTACTTTATTAAATTTAGAGAAACCGTTTATAGAGTCCTGAGAGGTAGCACTCTGTCCTGGCAAATAGAAATACTGATCTTTTTTAGCTTGGTCTGGAGCTCAGCAGAAGTGTTTGGCCTGAATCAGATGAAGAAATGGGATTGAATTTTCATATGTAAAACCTTTTACTCTTTGGTTTTCTTTTACAGTGCTTTAGAAATTGGGGAAAAGAAAGTTTGGCTCTAGTAAGCCTTAGAATTTGTAATTGTTCTTCTAAACAGACTTTTATGGCCTTATTAAATATGAGAAGTATACAGGAACTCATGGTGAAAGAGAAGCTTTAATAACAAATGTTGGGCAAGATAAATATTAGTGCTGCTATTTGAGCACTTCACAAATACTGGAAAGTTAGTCATCTTTGTGTGGAAGGAAAATGCTTTCAAGAAGGGATCCAGGTACACAGTGTCTTTCCCCCAGCCCATGGAGGAAGACTGGCAATTCTCCATGTCATATTTGAACCTTGGGAATAGCAGTCCTGTGCTTTATTCATAGTACCTTAATCTTCTGTGCATCTACACAGCAAACTGGGGGAGGCTTGTAGTTATAAAGTAAATGTTAGTACAGTGAACGCTAATGCTTAAACTAGTATTTTTTACTTGGGAGGCCATGGAAACTGAGAGCCAGTTTGGGACAGTTATTAAAGGTCATAATTAAATAATGATAAAACCTTTTCATGCTTTTTTCCTACTTTTCTATGTTTCTTTTCCCAGGCATCGATTTTGGACCTGCACTCTGGAGCTCTTTCACTGGGGAAGCATTTTGTTAATCTGTACAGGTAAAATGGGATTGTGACTTGTTGTCTCTCTTGTCATCCTCCACCTCAGTGCTCATTGCCTTTCCAAATTTCTCAAGCCTGTTTTGTAATGACAAACTGGAAAAGTTGCTTAGATTGACCACAGTTTCCATGACCAGTTAAAAAAAATGTTGTGGCATGAAAACCAATCTTTTATTGAACTGAGCTCTTTGAAAGCTACTGTTACCTTTATTTTCAGAGCTTTTGCACCAGCAAATATTTTTCTTTTCATGGTTATAGTCTAGATTGTCAGCAGTGGAAGAAATCAGATAGTCTGAACTTATTTCGTGATGTAGGAGGGGACTCTTTTCATGCCTGGGGAATTCCATTATCAGTTCCTGCATCCTGATCCTTTAATCTTTTAACACTTAATCTTTGAGTGATGCTTGGGGAACATTGTGCTCAATAGCATTTGTAGGATTTCCTTGTATTGTGTTTTTATTTCTTGATTGTGGGTGCAGCACAGATGGCTGTCTGATTCAGCAACTCCTGTGTATTTTTCAGGTATTTCGGGGACAAAATTCAGGACATCTTCACAGAAGAGGATTTTGCATTATATCGGTAAAGATTTTTTCAATAACTGCTGAATGAACCACAAACCAAAGTTGTGTGGGTTTTTTGTTTTTTTTTTTTCTTTCCGTGGGGTGCAGGTTGGGAGGGAATTGTGCTTTGGATTCAGATACACAATTGAATTTGCAGCTCAAAATAGTAATCACTGTGAGAACTAAGGTCCTTCAGGCAAATATGTCAAAGGACCTTTTGGTGGCTACCTGATAAACAACACCTGCTGCTTTGAAGTCAGCTGCATGGCCAATGTCAGGATGGTACTGATGGTGTGAACATAACCAGAGTGATGGTAGCAGCACACGTTTCCCTTGATGCAGGGTTGCAAGCAAGGAGAGCTGCTTCCTCATAGCTATACCTGGGATGTAAAACCCTTTAGCACTAACTCTGATTTCACACATCATCCAAGAGGTGTTGTGTTACATGGTAAAGACAGTTCTATGCCATTATTGCATTAGGAACTTGGGGGTTTTTGGGTGAGACGTAGCAAAGCATTAAAAATGGTAAAGCAGGAAGTGGAAGGACTTCAGATTACTTGTGTG
Organism: Nycticryphes semicollaris; assembly: GCA_013400055.1. Classification (NCBI taxonomy): domain Eukaryota; kingdom Metazoa; phylum Chordata; class Aves; order Charadriiformes; family Rostratulidae; genus Nycticryphes; species Nycticryphes semicollaris. The sequence continues at coordinate 16,915 of VXBJ01005845.1, forward strand.
CTGGCCAGAGAAGCACAGCATACTTTCCCCCTAAGAAGCCAGAATATGAAATAGTGCTATAATGTAATGGCTCTGACACCTGATGCTTTTAGCTTTCCTGTAGACCTGTTCACATACTTAACGAAGACACCAAATGTAATGAGTTCCATGTGTCTGTGAGGGTGTGAGGCCAAAGTTTAGGAACAAGCATTCTTAGTTGACTAGACACAATAAATCCGTAGTTATGCATTTCTGTTGCTTTCTCATAACTTAAAATGTACTGGCTTGAACATTTTAACTCTTTTTTTGCCTGCCTTTTTTTTGCTATTGTGAAGGAATATGACCTCCCTCTAGTGGTAGAAGTAATATTAAGTAGTCAAGTAGGTTCATTAGTTGTATTAATATAGTAATTTATTTGTTTTAACATATTAACTACTTAAAGCCTGTTCCTGTTCAACAACTGTTGTTTAGATACTGTTGTCTTTATAAATGAACTGCTTTAAAAAGTGTTAACTTCTGTTCCCAAAATCACAAAAATGAGGTGCTTCCTTGATTATTACTGAACTTTGGCTGTATAAAGAAAATACATAGTTTCTGTCTTACCAAGAGAGGGGAGACTATTTTGAAAATAGCCTTTGTTTTCCCTTCCATTGTGTAGAACAAAGCTGAAGAAATAGCATGAGTGTATGGAGGGAGTGTCTTTAACAAATATTTGTTTCATGTGAACAGAAATGTTCAGTTTTTAACAACTTCTAGGAATGTCTGATCCTTAGGCAGTATCAATATTCCATTGGTATTTCAGGCCGATACAGGGGATGTTTCAGTGTGCTGGGTATGGATCTAACACAAAATATGGTATTAAATGCTTCTGTTCATATTAATGGCAGTGCTTTAACATGGACTGGACTACCTGATGTCCCTAATGAATGATTTTATGCTATTCTTGGGAGCATTTGTCTTCATTACTTCCACTTGCCTACCAGGGTCAGTTTAAAAACACACTCTTGAGAGGAATAACTAAATGTAATTCATGTCTAAGTATTACTGATTGCAACAATAACAAATCTGAGTAGGCATTCTGAGCCAGGAGGCTGGTTTTGAAACGGTCTCTGTCAAATTTATGTTGCTTCAGAATCAATTATGGTTTCCAGGCTGATGCTTTAACCGCCATCTGCCAGGCATGTAACAGCAATTCCTCGTTTCACATAATAGATGCATCTTTATCCTGAAGAGAGACCTTTAAATCTGGATGTTTGGTTTAAGGGTTGTGACTTCAGCGGAAAATGACACTGTCAGAGATTTATTCCCGGAGTCTTACAACTTATTAAGGTAGAAGAAGAGCTGATAGTTTGCTTTCTCCCTTTATTTGTTCTGCACGTGTGATTTCTGTTAAAACTTCCTGGCTGTAGAAGAGCCCTGCTCTGTCTGGTTCTCTTTGGTGCTCTGCTGCAGCGGTGCAGAGATGCTGACAAGTAGGCTGGAAAACTTGTGTGGTTTTGTGAAGCTTTGGGTGTTCCCGTCACCATACTTGAATTGCACTTTGCAAGTGACTCCTAAAAGTGCTTTTTTTTTTTT
>VXBJ01005845.1:18484-71565 GCA_013400055.1 Nycticryphes semicollaris
TTTTTTGGTTTGGCAGAGCTTGTATCTTACAGGAACTTTTGTGGCTCTTTCAGCAACAGCATCAAGGACTGAGTCAAGAACTGATCTGTTAAGCTGGTGACTTCTAATCTAGAGAACACCTATGTTGTATGTTCCTTAAACTTCTAGCTACTTCATTGGCTTTTTTTACTTATTTCCTTCCTCATCACCCTGACTCCAAAACAGATTTCAGTAACTGCTTTTATTGAAGGTGATAATATGCTTTTCTCAGGGAGTTCTGATCTGCCTTTCCCTGAGTCTGGCCTGTGCATTTTGACATTACCCAGTGATTCAGTGCAAATGTACATGGGCTGTTGCTATAAATGTGCTCCCTCTACATGAGGTATCATGGTGTGTTTACATTATGTGTTAGCACAGCTCTAAGTGCAAAGGATAAATAGAAGCATAGAATGTTTAGAGTTGGAAGGGACCTTAAAAATGATAGAGTTCTAACCCCCCTGCCATGGGCAGGGACACCTCCCCAAAAAAATGCCTGGTTTTTGAAGCCTAGTTGAAGACTTTTTAATCAGTGGGGCTTTCTGAAAGCTTACTATTTATTTCCTTGGCAGATTATGTGCATAAAATTTCTGCTGGTCTGTGACGTGTGTCATGATTGTCTTGATTAAGTTTTCAAGTGATGGTGTGATATGTAGGATGACAGCTCATAGTGCAGCACAAGGCAGGAGCACACAAGTCAACTGAAGAAATGCAAGGTTCACACATCTTGTCATCCTCTTGCACTTGAAGAAGCTGCTGTGAGTAAAAATTATACTTCAAGGCAATAACAGGCAGGGAGATAAGAGACCAGCAGTATCCTTACACACCTGAACCCCAGCTCCCTGGGTCAGCTGAAGGCTGCTGCTTCCATGACACCAGGATAGCATCTAAAGTCACACTCTTGCACCTCAACTGCTTCATTACTCCATTTTCCTGTCCAGTGCTTCCCCTGCCCACTTCATTTATAAACAGGAAAAAACAAACTTATCTTCTGAAAGATACACTCCCCCCCCCTCCCAGCATATTAAACAGTTTATTTTCCTTTTCTTTTGATAACACATTGGCCAGTCGAGACCAGATGGACTTTTGGCTGCTGTTTTGTCTGTCAGGAAGAGTTGAGCAGAGTTTTGCTTCCTGCTTGGTTTGCTAAACACACAGTCTTGCCCAAAGCCATTGCACGTGAGTCTCAGAGGAGTGAAGCTTTAATGAACCCTTATAGGCACCAGGCAGCAAATCTTAACAGAGAGCTTTTAAAAGTAGAAAAGGAATCGGCCTGAAAGGAAGCAGAGCTGCTCAGAGCACAGCTACTGGAGATTTAAAGCTATGGCAGGATTGTGGCCCAACTGTTCCAGCTGGCTGGTGCCAGAGCTTGCCTAGTGCCAGAGCTAGGGAATATGCTGTTTTACTTTTTGTGGATTAGACTATTAATTCTTGTGTGGGGTTGTTCAAAGCACCAGCTGCCCTCAATTCATCATGAAGTACAATGAATAATCACATTTAATGCTTTTGGGAAACATAAGGCAGTCTCCTGCTGAAGTCCTGTTTCCTGGAAAGAAAAAAGGCTCCCACTGGCATGAGGAAGGACCTGTAGGTCCTTTCCTGCTGTCAGTTTTACAAACGCTACCACTGTGTTGCTCTCAACTTGACACCTCAGTTCGTGCAGCCAGTTAAATACCCAAAGACCTTGCCTGTAACTTCATTAAATGGTTTTGATACTGCACATGTAAAATAGCTTGAATTGACTCCTAAAGACCTAAAAATGTAAAGTGAAACAAGTTAAAAATAAAAACTAAAAAAACCCATACAGATTTGATTTTTGAGGGACAATGTGATTAGAATATTTAGGATTTTTTTTTTTAGTACTTGTGAAAAATAAGGTTTTTAAGAGGTGACTTCCATGACCTAACATTGTAGGGCTGGCTTTAGTTCTCTTACTTCTTTTTAGTCACTGTTTAAGTTCCCTGGAGAAATACTTGGGGAAGCACCTTCTTGAAAATTATGCTGAAGTTCAGTAATACCCAGTGGAGAAACATCTGCAGAAAGGATGCAAAACTACTAATGTTATTGCATGCACAACTTCAGAAGTGTGTTTACTGCTATCTTGTTTGTGTGCTGCTTTTAAAGCACATGGTGAGGAAGAAAAGGAAGACTAATACAGTAGCTAAGAATGTGTTAAAATTGGGAGAAAATGGTATAAAGACTTGAAGACTCATAGAGAATTACATCTTAAAACACCAATGTTTTAATTTCATCTCATTGTGTTACTGCATTCTTTCCTGTTTTTTTTTTTTAATTCCCACCAGTAAACACACACCCGTGTGTGTTTACTGGTGGGACTTGCCAGTGGTATTCCTCATTAATAGCAAATTTCTTAAAGTGCTGTTGACTGAACTAAGGCTGACAGTTCTCAATGGCCCTGTTTTAGCCCTGAATACAGTGATATTTGTCCTGAAAGATGGATGCTGCTATAGAAGCAGTTCTGTATACTGACACATCATTACTGATCTATTTTGATGATCTTAAAAACCAACCCAAAAATCCTGTTCCTCCTGTCTCCCAAGAGACACAGAAATTGCCAGGATAACAATAATTTGGTTGAATCTTTTGAAAATAGTTGGCAAAGGCACCTTGAATTTCTTTTGAAGGAAAACCTGGTTGTGATACGAATATATACATTGACTGAGAATCCTGAATTTCATGGGGCTAGGGACTTCATTGACTAGTTTAAAATTGTTGTAAAAATAGTTGAAGGCTCCTAAGAGGCAACCCTCTATGAAGATAAAACTCCCTAGTTATCAGCTTTGGATTAAAAATATATATGTGAAAGACTTTTTAATCTTTTCAGTAGTTGATAAACAGTGAGATGTGCATGGAATTATTCAGGAAAATAGACTGCTTAACAAAGAAGTTCTAAGATCTAGTTTAAGGGAGACAAATAGCTTATTGTTCTTGACATTCTGAGACTTAAAAAAAACCCGAACAACAAACCCCAACCCAAAACACTGGGGGTTGATGTAGTAGATCTCCTTTGTTAGGCAAAATAAGAGAGAAAGTGTGGGTATATTTTCCCTAGGATTTATCAGCTGAGGGCAGAAGCTTAGCTCTAAAGTAGTAACAGTGAGCGAAGGAGAACATGGAAGCAGCCGGAGAGGTGTGTGACTAAGCCTAGTGTGTTGGGTTGTGTTTTTCACAGTGATGTGAGACAGAGAATTCAACAAAGGATTGCTCAGGCCTTCGGTATCAGCTCTGCTTCCATGTACCTGACTAAGCCAACGTTCTTCTCGAGAATCAACAGCACAGAAGCCAAGACAACGCACGACGAGTACTGGCACCCACATGTTGACAAGGTAAGTAGGAGGCTGAGATGGGATGCAAATGTTTCCTGTTATTATTAGATGGGTTTGAAGTCATTTTACATTAAACAATCAGTCAAACATGTTTGAAAACTAGTGCTTGTAAAAGTCCTGTGGAAGGTAAACCTAATGGAAGGCAGTGAGTTTTAGAAACATAGGCCATTACATGCCTTTTCCTTTTATTTTTCTCTACTTGAATTCAAGTAGAATTAATAAATTGTGTGAATGACTACTCAGAATGACTACTGTCTTTTGTCAGAAATAATGATTAAATTGACCTTCACCTACAAAATGCTTTGTCAAACCTGCATTTCTGGTTAGGGTATTGCTCTTTCAGGCAGGTCTAGCAAGAGCTATTTCTGAGTGGTCTGTTAGTTGATAGTTACCCTCTTGATAAACACTTAACAATTCTTTCATTTTTATGTGAACTGATGCACTTTTTCTGCATGTGCTTCCATGGGGATATGGTACCTGCTTTCAATAATTTAATGTTTTGTTGGTTTTAGAATGGAAGTATTGGGACTTTTTCAACTGCATAGTTTTCCATCTGTTGACTTATAGCTTAATACTTTGCATTTTTAATGGAATTAAATTGAGTCAAACTTTAAATTGAGGGTGGTGAGATACTGGAACAGATTGCCCAGAGAAGCTGTGGCTGCCCCATTCCTGGAAGTGTTGAATGCCAGGTTGGACAGGGCTTTGAGCAACCTGGTCTAGTGAGAGGTGTCCCTGCCCAGGGCAGGGGGTTGGAACTAGATGATCTTTAAAGGTCCCTTCCAGCTCTAACCATTCTGTGATTCTATGAAATGTATTGAGTTCATTTCTGAATGTAATAGTTTAAAGGATCCATGCAGCATAGCAGAATGCAGACTAACAATGGAGAAGTCAAACAGAAAAAAACCCCAAACAATGGGGGGGGTGGGGTGGGGTGGAGGGAAGTAAAAAAAAAAAAAAATCATCCTCACCAGAATACCCAAATTTTGTCTTCAGGTTTTAAAAATTATACTCTAGAGTCATGGATCCCTCAAGATGGAATCAAATAAACTTGCCCCATCAATATCTAAGCTATGCCTTGGTGCTGGAGTCTGTATGTGGACAGTGTACCTTGAAGTCTATGACCTGGAACATCCAAGATGAAAAATGAGAGAAATGTTCCTTGCCTTGAAAATATTTCCTGGGAAAAGTCAGACTGAGGGCAAAGACAGTGTCTGTTGTTGCTCATAACATGAGTGCAAGTTCTCGTGCCCTTACTGGTCGTGGTGGCAGAAGCAGCTTAAATTTAGAAAATGTGGTGACAGTGGTAACTGATAAGCCCTTGTTTGAAGGAAGAAAATAATACAGTGTGGAATTTGCAGTCACAAAGGCAAGACCAACTTTTGGATGATGCTTGTTGAAAAAGCTGTGAGGTAACCACTGAGTAGGAGCAGACCTCAGACCAGAGGCGGTTTTGAGGTGCAGATTAATTTGACTAGTGCTGGTAGGAACTGGTTGTAGGGAGCAGATTGTGCTGGGTGGGGTTCATAAGAACTGTATCACGTGTTGCCCTCATTTCCAAGAAATTCCAAGTAAACTAGTGATTCTGGTTATGAGAAGTGCAATAAATTCATAGGTTCCTCATAGTGTTCCCACACTTCAGAGAATTGAGTTTGACTGTCACAGGAGAAAAGAAAGCAGTAAATATCAATAGCTGATGGCTATTTTCTCCACTTTTTTTTTTTTCTTTCAGCCCAATAAAAATTGTGCTTTAGAAACTCAGACTGATTTATTAACGTGATGAGATTTGTGTCTGCTCAAGAACTAGGCTTGCCATTGTTCCCCTTACTGTTTTATGCATGTGTTTTGAACTGGTAAATGAATAAGGCAATAGGTAGAAACACTTAACTGTAAGGTTATCCAAAATAACTCCTATAACACATGAGTTTTGTCATTTAGAAGCAAATCTGTTTGCATTTCCTTTGTAGAAGCTGCTTCTCTGTTATGGCATCCTGGCATTGCCTGTACATGATGAACAGCAGGCTAGATGTCTTGCTGTTTTCATCCACCTCTTCTGTCCATGTTTATTTCGCTGTCTGTTCAGGGAGCAGATAAATCAACTGATTGGCCTTGGCTTTTTTTAACCCCCATCTTCAAAACACAAACCAAACAAAGTGTGATCTCTTAAACCTGCTACGCATAACCTAAGGAGTAATAGTTCCTGTACTGAATAGTTGAGGAGTCTGGTTTGTGACAGCAGGGAAGAGAGAATTACCCCAGTTGAGGCAGTTCCCAGACACCTTGTTCATAATCACGTGGAACTTGCCCCCCGTAAAATATGAAAATGTGCCTTATGCTAAATTTCAGGTATTTCTTTGAGAGAAGTGTTTAGATAACATTGGGAGTTAAAGCTGTGGCTTACTCCCTTGATATAGGTAGTTTGAACACTTTTCACTTCTGTAGCAGTGGACTTCTGTGGTGAGTTGTCTGTAATTGAGAAAGCTAAAGCAGTCAGACTGTTTAAGTGCTCTCTGCCTGTGCCTTATACTCAAACCTGAAACATAAGTTTATTGTAATATGATTATTTACATTCTTGTTTGGGAGTGTTCTTCCAGTAAGGATTGCATGCGAGTGTGCCAAAGCTGGGCCACCATCTGTGCTGTTGTGACAGTAACATTGTGTGCAAAGCCAGGAGCCTTGTGTGGATAGGTTCTCTTTGAGTGTGTTGTTTTTTTGGGGGTGGGGGGTGGGGAATGGAACTTCCCTGGCCCCCAGCCACACAGAAGGGGCTTTGTGGGTGCTGTGGGATAGAGACCTAAAGCAGATTTCTTGTAAGTGCTTCTTGAGCTCACAGTTTGGGGGATCACTTATCATTCTTTGGTCTTTCCTAAGAGCAAATGCTGTTGCCAGCGCAGAGGGTGTTTGTTGAAGAGATGGACAAGGCACTGTGGGCTGGGATCATTTGTGTGGAAACTGTCCCAGCTCAGTGGCTCATCCTTCCTCTAGGGTAAAGGACTTCAGTTATTGCCATCTTTTGATCCTGTTCACTTCATGTCCATCATGAAAGTGCAAATTATATCATCGTATCATTGCTGCTGCACACTGGCTGCTCACTCTGATATATCACTCACTTGAATTGGCATGAAGGGATTAATCTGCATCCTTTGCTTGTTCAGCAAACAAGCTTCTGATTCCTCTCTCTAACGTGTTTGTGTGTCAAAAGGTCTGGTACTATTTTCCCCTTAAGTGTAACTGGAACAGAGCTATCTGTGGATATAGCATTCATGTATGTGTTTGCCAAGTCGTGGCTCACAGAAAATGTTACAGTTGGTGTAGAACATGGCTGCACATAATGTTAGCCTACTGTTGGTGTACATCATGTATATCTGTTAGCTATATTATGTGTTCAGAAAGAGGTAAAACAGTACTTATAGGCTATGTAGGAGACAATTCATATAGAAGGTGAGTAGATCAGAAAATCTTCCAGAGAAGGCTAAGTAGGATAGAGAAGTTGTGTACTTCACAGGTTGCCTTCAGTGAAGCCAGCCTGCCTTGCATTTTAATTTCTCCAACAAAATAAGTTCTGCTGACCACTTCCAGACTGTACTTGAAAGCAAGGAAAAAAAGCACTGCTATTGATCTGAGGTAGGAAATACTTCTCAGATAACAGAAGTATGTGGCCTCCAAAATAAATGTGAATACTAGGGACTTGGAGAAAGATCAATAACACTCAGCATGTTAAAATTTGCCAGGCTGTTGGATGCTTTTGTGTTGTGGCATTATTTAAGCTTTCCCCTTGGACTAGGACAAATCACTACGTGTTTCTGCACTATAACTAAATGGTGAAGGCTATTCCTAGAAGACCTTAAGATTTCTTCCTCCCTTCCCCCCAACTCTTTCCAAAAGAAAGACAAAAATCAAGCCTTTAAAAAATTAATCTGACACTTTTTGTTTGTTTCAAAGTCTGACACTGTTGATTCAAAGATGTAGGCTTCTTGGAGCACACAAATGCCCCTCTTGCCTCTTTCCCTGGATTGCTGAGTCTATTGCAGTTACATTATTTGATGTGGATGTCCTTGGTTTTAAATGTTTTAACTGCATAATAGAGCAGCACAGATATATTGTGTTTCTCTGAGGCTTAGTTTTTTTCCCTAAAATTTATTTGGTTTTTATTACATAGGAATGGAAACCCTGAAATCACCCAAATGACTCATTTAATCTTGTTGAATTTATAAGCATCTAAATCAAACAAAGAGAGTGCTGGCTTAAGATGTGGAGTTTCATCTTGCATGGAATTTGTTTGGAACTGAGCCTTTCAAGTGTCTGATTTATAATGGAATTGCTGTTGCACGCTCAACTCTGACTGCGGTATAGACTTAAAATGTTCTCTGATGGAAGTGATGCATGACTTGAGTATTTCTGCAGCCCTCTGCCTAGGTGAGGATCCTGTCATCCTTCACAGAATTGCCAGGCTCCACCATAAGATCTCTTTTGGTTTGTTTTCCTTAATTTTTTTCTATCAGAGCTATTCCAAGACTTCAGCGCAAATTCTCTTGAATTTTTTTTTTTAAACTTAAACTTGTTCACGATCAGTTTATAGCGAATTTCCCCGCTCCGGCCTGCATCTCCATGTATTTGAGTGACAATCATACACTTTTCAGCCTTTCTTTAAGCTGAACAAGCCAAGCCTTTGGGTCTCCTTCCCCACAATATACTCTCCATCTCCCTAAACCCTTGTAGCAGCCCTTCTCCTCTGCCTTGCAAGGCTGTCGCTGACAGCAGCTCTCTCTGGTCAACCGGACTTTTCACTCTTCTTTTTCTTCCTGTTTGTGGTGTTGGACACTTAATGAAATCAAAAGAACTTACTTCTGCCTTAGGACAGCATCATCTTTGAAATCTGAGGAAGTTTATTCTCGTGTCTGCTCAAACCTGTTACCTTGGCTCACCTACACCTCCTTGTAATTGAGAGATGAGCCATTGGTGTCTTACATTGTCTACTAAATAGATAGTACCTATCTATAGAACACTGGAAGTTGCCATTAAGGCTATTTTCTGTGATTATCTGCACAAAGACAGGCAGAAGCTTGCAGGAAAAGAGCAGCTTTAACTTATTTCTGCAAGATACCCCCCTAGACCTTTGCTGATTGGAAAGTGAAGAGATGTTGGTATTTTATTGTGCAATGGAAAGCAGAGGATGGTGCCCTATGTGCTTTTCTTGGTAATTGCAGACCCATTGCTTACTCCTACTGATTAGTTGCATATAAACTTGTGTCCCTCAAACACCCAAGGCTGCTGTACTGCAAAATGTAGATGGCTTGTTCTGACAATTAGTTGTATTTATAGAACAGCCTTTAAAGACGTATCACATAAATATCTCTGTGAGCATCTACTATGAGATATTGGCTGCGTTTCCCTTATCTGGGTGAAGGATGCTCATAAAGAGGATGCTAACAGTGTGAAGTATCAGGCTGAATGGAAGGGCTGCATTTTTTTTTCTAAGAATTTGTTCATAAGAAGCTCTAGAAACCTCATTTGCTGCAGCGTGCCTGTATGGTTGATCACCTGCTTTTAAATGACAACCTTTTTTCTTTTTCCACATAGTCTGAACTTCTGGTTCAATTATTAACCTTGCTGGCATTGGAAATCATTACCAGGGTAATAAATACATTTGATATACATGGGGGACTTGTAGCATTATAAATAACTGAGTATAATTTAGTGCCTCTATTCCACAGCATTGCATTTCTCAGGCCTGGCTGCTTTCTGAGGGTTAGTAATGAACAAGAATGGGAAGAGAGAAGTCATTTTCCATTGCATACTCCGTTCCCCAAATTAGTCCCCAAATTCCCCGAATTTGGTTAGGCTACCATGTTTTGTTGCCAGCTCCTGAAAGTTCAGAATTGGTGAATTCTGACCTTGCAGAGGATGGAGAGTGCACTGGTGGAACAAAGATTGCTGGGCTTGGAAAAACAATCCTAACACGTTTGACTTGCAAGTATGAGTTAAACCAACATCTTCACTAGGCTGATGGCTTCACTGCCCAAAAGACGTCATTAAACTGACTGTAATTTTTATTACCAAATCAATGAAGGTGAAAATAGCTTTGCCGAGCTGACTGGGGAGCTGTGGAATGGCTGGTTTAAGGTGCTGCAGTACCATGTGCTCTTAATTCCCACTTATTGCCTTGTGTCACTGTGAATGTTTGGGTAAATATGGGGGGAAGGGGATCACCAAAACATTTGTGATTTGGGCTGTGTAATTCATCACTGGATTTGGCTTCTTTTCCTTCAAGTTCTTACAGTCAAAAAAATAAAATGAGTAAGAATTAGAATGTCTTTGTATTCCATCTGCTACTGTGTGCTCTTTAGTCCTATCCCTTACAGAATAATACGTGCAACTGCTGTTGAGCCAAAATTTAACTGGCACTAATGAATGTAACTTAAAACAAAAATGCAAAATATTTAGGAAAATTCTGAGTTTGGAAGTAGCACCTACCTCTAACAGTCACCAGGTCAGTCAAAACACTGCAATATATTTATACAGTGCTACTCTGCTGTACATTTTGCTGTTTGGCAGCATACTGTGGAACTTGATTGAGGTGAGAGATACTGTAAAGAAATTGGACAATGCAGCTATTGATTTTAAGTATGTTTTTAGTAGTTAGTGACATGTAACTATGAAAAGGAAAAATTTCCAGAATCAGCTAGACTCAGTGTTAAATATTGAGATAACTTCGCTCTGAACATAGTATTTCTTTTCTCTATTTTCAACATACATACTGGGCAAAAATAATACTTTAGAAGGAAGGAAAATCACCTTGTACTTTCAAATGGTGTGTTTGGTCCATAGGCCTAGAAGAAGCAGAGACTTTGAAAGGCACATTTGAAGGTTTTTAAATGAGACCTGAATGGAAGAGAGTAGAAGTTCCTCCAACAAACATGTATTTACTTGGAAGGTCTCAGGTACTGGTACCACATTAGTGTGGTGGTTGGTGAAAGAGTAAAAGGAGAGGTTTTCATAAACCTGTAACTGATTAGGTAATGGGTGGAATTAGTCAAAGGCTGTTCTTGGGTCTTACTAACCTTACGGTGAAATTTCATCTTGAAACAATGCACATGGATCTGAGCCCTTCTATATTTTTGATACAATGCAGAAGAGTAATTTCTGATGCCGTATTGGGTTTTACTAGCCATCTAGTAGATTTAGGATGGAAATCAATAGGAACACTTCTTTAATTATGGAAACTAATAATAAACATAACATTTATTGTATGTAGTGTGTGTATGTAAACATAATGGAATAGACTAATAAACATATATCTGTTCTAGAAAAGAATGTTCTCGGCTTTGAGACTGCTTTATTAAACAAGAACTGGAATATTGGAAAACCCCATCTTGTTAGTCTGCTTAATTATTTGTGCCCTACAGAGATGAGAATAGAAATTGTTAACTTTTGGAGATGTTGTCTCTTACTCCTAGGTGACTTACGGCTCTTTTGACTATACTTCACTACTGTATCTCTCTGATTACACTGAAGATTTTGGTGGTGGACGATTTGTGTTTATGGATGCGGGTTCCAATAAGACAATAGAGCCCCGAGCAGGTAAGAATCTTGGCTTGACTGCTTTGAGGGCAGCCAAATTGTGCCATTTATTAACTGGATGGGCTGGTGGATATAGTGGGACTTTGTTTTGTGCCAGCAGTAACTGTAGAACAATGTAGCATTTTGTCTTCAGATTAATCTTTACTTTCCATGTAATAAAAAATGGTTAAAATGGGGCTACAGTTGGAAATACCTGGAGTTAAGCTGCACAAAGTGACTTCCTTGAAAGCTGAAGGGCTCAGAACTGCAATCCAGTTATGGCTGTGTAGCAGGTGCCTGGGTGTCATGAGCAAAGATAACTGTGTGACTGCAGCAAATCCAAAATAAACCAATTTTAGACTCTCTGTCCCTTTGCTGTTCAAGTTTGGGCTTAATACCCTGTAATGGAAGTGGGCTGGGTGTGAAGATGATTGATTTAGCACAGCTCTGCCAACCTGCAGTAACATGATGAACCACGGTAACTTGGTTATATGTCTGTAGCTGCTTTCAGTAGGTGTGAGCAGTTGAATAGCTGTCAGTTATACCTTAAAAAAAAATAATAAAGTAAGACCTTTCCTTAGGGCTAGTTTAAGGTTTTTCTAACGTGGGTCACGTTAAATTGGAATTAGTTTGAGACAGTGTGCTTAGGAAGAAAGAGCTTGGCTTCAACTCATATGTCTGGCAGGTGGGTACTGAGCTTACAGCAGTGTAACCTTTTGTAATGCAAGTCCAATCATGCTTTTGCAGGAAAAAAAAATAAGGACAACTTCATATTCCTACTGCGTTCCATCTCTTTTCCAAGAGAGAAAAGATGGAAATGTACTCATTTAAAGACAGCATCAGTAATTGTCTGGTGACAGGCATTACCCCAAGCAGAACAGACTTTGGACTATTGCTGCCTGCAAAGGGGTATGGATGTGGGCTTTTTTTTGACTTATGGATCACAGCGATCCGCTCCTCAGCAGTAATGCTGGCTCAGATAAGATCTGAGATTATCTGTGTTCTGGGTTTGCTATCAAGAATTTTATGCTTGGTTATTTTGGCTTTTGTGGTTGGAAATGAACCATAAACTGAGAGTATCATCTTTAGCAAAATGCTGCCACCAGTATTTTGAAAGGGACCACATTAAACTATTTCCTTTCCAGATGCAATTCTAAGATTAACATGTTTTTATAGCTGTAGAAATCATAGTTGAATTCTAGGTAGCTGGGAGAACAGCCGTCTCCTTGGACAGTGTGGGGACTCTCAGTCCTATTGCTGCATGCAACGTGCCCCTGACTTAATTTCAAAAAGTCTGCAACTGTGAAATTGCTTTTATTCAGCCCCATCTGATTAATTTGCAGGCTCTGCTGCAAGGTGTCTGCTCTTTATCGTTCCTGGGGAGGAAGGGGGAGCTGATAAAGTACAGAAAGAGCTTGATTTTTTTTTAACAGTGCCTACTTTTGGCCTGTCCCTTTCACAGGTGGTTGTGGTGATAGTGAATGTGACTTGGGACTGGATCCACACCTCCTGAAACAACAATGCAAACCTTGTAGGGAACAGCATTTTTTCAAAGATCAAATGTGCTACATGTACACAACAGAAAATTAAGTTTAATGCCCCTTACACCTTTCTAATATGCTCCTCTCTCTAAACACAGTTGTCAGGGATCCCATGATTGTGTCAGTAGCTATGGTACAATCTAAATTACTGCTAACATCCTGGGAGACAAGAAGAAAAGCCTGAGAGGTGAAGCACAATGTGAAGGCTTAGTTTTCCTCTGGCTGATGAAATGCAGCTTGGTAACAAGGGAATGACTCCAGGGTGACTTCTGTTGCTGGTACAAGTTGATACATTTTTCATGTACAGAATGTTCCTTTGCAGCATGTTTTCTCTCCTTCCTTTGTGGTGTGGTGTTTTTTTTCTTTTCTATTTGCTTCCTGCTTCTTTTGATCCTTTGTGCTTCACTTGTCACTCCAACCCAGCTTCTAAAACCATGCGTTTTACGTATTTGGTTTAGGAGATTCAGGCTTTTTTTTTTTTTTGAGATTGTCATAAGTGATGGTTCGGTTTTAGCACACAGCAGCTAATTTACCTGCTCCATATTGCTAATGCTGTTTCAGTTCCAAAACCTGGCACTCCTTGTTGTCTCAAAGTTAGTCTGTATTCTGGGAACCTGGTACCATGTGCCAAAATGACTGCTCACATGAAAAGGAACATGCTCATTTGCAAAGGTGTTAGGCTTCACATTAGGGAACAGAAAGTCTTCATTACTGATGCAGCAGGGAAAAAACCCAGTAATTTAAAATAAAAAAAAAAGACAATTAGAAATAAAACATTGGGATTTCCTATGCTTGGGAGTGCTGCCTCTCATGTCCTGCTGCTGCTTCAAATTCTGTCACAGCAATTAGTGTTCAAGGCTCCATCTTAACCAGACACCTGGGAACATGGAAAACTGTTTTGTTGCAAGTGGAGCCTAATTTTAAAACAAATCACTTCTTTAAATATGTATCACTGGTGGATTGTATAAGAACTCTGCAAGTCCTAATTCTCACATGTGAGTGAAAATCTCTCAATATAGAGAGACTGTAGCACGGTCTCTATAAATTGCCTACCTCAATTATTAGCAAATGCCTCTAGCTTTAAGAAGGAAGTATAATTTATTAACCTAGAGGCTCTTGAGGTTTTTCCGTTAGTGGACAAGAATGAGTCACCACTATGGTAGCAGTTCATGTGTATGGACCTTTGGCTAATTCTTAACCAAATGTGGCATTAACGAGCACATCTTTCTCGTGCCCTGACAGGCTTCAGAAGTATATATGTGTCCTTTGACTTCAGTCAGGACTTCTGTCTGCAGCAAGAAACTCCCTGTACTGTGAGTAAGAATTCTTAGTGCCAAGTGGAATAGTACTTTGAAAAGAAAAAAGAAAAAAAAAATTGTTGGACAAAGGAACAGTTCTAAAGTAGTATCTGTTGCTTTTAGATGTCTATATGAGTTCTATTTCCAAAATTGCTATATTGGCTTTTTTTGCCATTTTTTGCACCAGGGGTAGCTCTGTTCAGGAGACAAAAAGAGAGCAATGTTTAGAATGAGGCTCCTCAAGACAAAACATGTGGCCTTTTCAACATTAACTTTCCTTTGCTTGCCTGAGACTTTGAGTAATCCTCACTAGATATAGGAGGATTAAAAATAAATGACAGACCTCAAGATGCTCCTTTTTCAGTGATAAAATCGGTATATTTCCTGCTGCTTCTAGAGAAAACTTCGTAATTCTGAAGAGCCTTGTGTGAATTTGGGGACTGGCAATATTAGACAGGTTACAGACTTTATGATACAGGGTAGACGAAATCTTAGTATCAGTTGTGTTCCTTATCTGCATGTGCATTTCTTTGTTTTAAAGTCAGCTTTGTTGCACTTGTTTTCAACTCACCAAGGGTTTTGTTCTTCAAACAAGTTGTTTATTACATAAGGGTAGAAGGAAAGGTTGCAATCACCTCTGTGTGTTTGTTGAAGATCTGTGGTGCAAAATTAATTCTGTGCATTGGAGATTAAAATGAGACTCGTCTTTGAATATCAAACTTACATATTTTCATAGTTGTCAGAAGTGTGTGTTTCTGAAAGTGTAAAAATAGAGATGAAGGTATAAGCCATTTGAGAACTTGTGAAGTTGGGTTTATTCTTCATTTAGAATGGAAAAAAAAGTGCATGCTTAAACCTGAGCCATTAGTTTTTCTGCCCTGGTAAGGAAAAACATACATTTAAGAATGCACATGTAGCTTTTTCATAGTGCAGGACAGGGTTTCAGCCTGACTGTATGCACATGCTCCAAGATTAGTGTAGCTTTATTGCAGTGGTTAGATATCATGTAAGTGTAAGCCTGTAACCATGAGAATAATTGCAGTGCTCACAGTTAAGTGGTGGGAATGTGCCGTATCTTTATTTTATTGTGGTCTTTAAAATTTTAAATCCGTTTGGAGGAGCCTTACTACTAAAGGCTGAGGGAAGGCAGCAGAGTGACACAAAGTGCAATGACATGAAAAGCATTTCCAGATTCAGGGAGTCCCCCCACCAGCCTTAATACAAGGTGTAAGAAACGTGTTTAAAGCATATTTTTGTAAACCCATCTTGTATCATCGAACAGTGGATTTCCCCCCTCCCATCCATGAGTGTAGGTAGTCTGTTTTTTCTCTACATTCAATCCACATTATCTAGATCCAGATCATGATAATCTTCTGATGTTCCTACCTTTAATTTTGCTCCAACCAGTAAGACTAGAACACATCTTGATGTTAAATGAGTAACAACTAAAAGGTGAGAATGATTTAAAGAGAAAAGTCCACAGAAGGAGCTTTCAGTCCTAGAGAAGAATAAATGGAGCTGGTGCCAGCAGCTGCAGTAATAACAAGCTTTGCAAAGTTCATGGGTTGTATGAGAGTAGCTATTACAGATTTGCAGTACTAATCACAAATTGTACCTGGGACTGGGAAGATGATTGCCAAGAGAAGGGGTAGAAGGAGGACCTGTTGCAATTGTGACAAAAGTATGTAGGAAATAGCTCAGTAGCTCCTTGTTTCTTTGGAGAACTCTAAGATTTTTCTTTAGCTGTCTTCCAGACTCTTTTGTCTTCTAGTGGTGCTTGATGATAGGTTTATGATGGCATTAAATGAAAAAATCTGTTAACTGGGCCCATAAAGCAATGGGGACCTGGGAGTTATGGGTCAGGCACGAACTTCATGTGCTGCTTATTGGAATTGCTTCAAACAAAATATGCTGTTTTGTTGAGGGCATCTGTTACAGAGGGCAGTAAGGGTTATGGTACACTGGCTGGGCCACGGAAGGAACTGAGGAGTGCTGGGGGCACAGGGAGAGTTAAACCTACCTTGTCTTACACTGCTGCCGGGAGCATTGTCAATGAGAATTGGCTTCTCATTTTCCACCTCCCCCCACCTGGTAGAAAATACCCAGTTATAAATGAACACATGTAGCGTGCTCTTTATGAGCTTTTCATTGCTTGCTGGACAGGATTTTGTTTTATGTAGTGCATATACAAGCCAGTATTTCACAAATTGCATTTGATGCTGCTGGAAAAATATTCAGCAAAGCTGAAGGCAAAAAGGAGCAGAGGGAAATCTGTTTCAGCCAGTTACTTGAAGACATTCAGGTGATGTAACAGATAAAGGAAAATAAAATGCCAAATTAACTGCTGGTTCAGCTGTGTTACACTGTAGTTCAGTAATGATGTTTCACTTCTTGGTTCCTAAGCTTTGTGAGAGTTCATGTCACACACCAGAGGTGCTATCATGAAGCCCTTTTGTTTAAAGGCCACTTTTTGAATAAGAAATGAGCAGGAGAAATTGCCCTTGTGTTTATGCTTCAGTGCTTCATTAAATGTAAGGATGAATTCTTTCTCTATGAGAAATCCAACACCTAGAATTCTGCAATATGTGTGATTTCACTCTACTAAATGTGCCATGTTTAGCCTGGTCAATAAAAGGAAAACAGATGATCTGGAGGAATTTCATGTGCTGCCCAGATGCTGTAGGATGTTAAGGCTGAGTAGACTGCACAGTACTGGCTGGGTGAGGCTGGGACTGGAGGGGAGACCTGGAAGGGGATGTGTCCCTGTCCTTCTCTTGTCTGTAGGGAGAAGAAATGGAGCCAGAAGGCCTTGGTGAGACTTGGTTACTGTGATTTGGGGAGAGCAGAGCACAGCTGCTTCTAAATGCTTCAGTAGGGTGGCATGCCTTTGGACATAATGTACAGAGCAGAAACTTCTGTTATTTTGAGCAACCAACTGTGCTGATAGGAGAGGAGGAGGCAGGGATTCTGTTGAAGTCTAAAAATGTTCAGGTACTTTTAGTAGGAAATAATTAAGTTCACTTATTTTCTGTAGAAACTGTAATTTGGAACTTTTCAGCCCAGGTGCTTCTGAATTTAAATTAGCAGCAAGTAACAGGAATGAGAGTGCTTCTACGAATGACAAGCTGGCTGTGGGAGAATTTGCTATGTGAAGCAGTGATTTTATTTATAAGAGCAAGTAATTTCTGTCTAGCAAATAAATTTGGGACAAGTTTGTAAGTAAGTTTTGTTAGATGCCTATTGAAGGGGTTTTTTGTTTGTTTTTAGTATTTTTCTTTTTTCTTTAAGGCCATAGGCTTCTTTCTGCTTTTGTGCCTGGCGTGTATGTAGTGAAATGTCCCTGTCTTCACCCAGACCAGGGCACTTGGAGATGCTGTCTTTCCATGTTACTTTTGTGGGGCTTAGGTAAAGGCTTGCTAAAAGCTCACCCCATTCAACATTTATACGTAATTGAATAAGTGTTTCTGTTAAATGAGTTTGTGTAATTACAGAAAATATTATTACCAGACTATTTGCCTAATGATATGGTAGTTTTCTTAGACACCTTACATTAGGAATAATTGCTCATTCCTTTTCAATAGATGACAAGGATGAGAACACAAATGTGTTTGTGCTGTATCCCCAGCAATGCTTCTCTCTTGGTGTCACTCAGCAGATGAGATGCAGCTTTTCCTTCTTTCCTGAGCAACATTTAGAACTGATAAATGTTAAGCAGACAGTCAAAGTTGTCAGTGCACAAGATGAAAGATGCTGAATAGATCTGGAGTGCCAGCTAAACTGTTCCTGCTTCCCTTTAATCAGGCAGATGAGCTGCTTCATGTCCTTCTGAACAGCAACTCGGTCTTCCCAGTGCTCCCACCCAGTTGCCATGGGCAGTGATGGAGGTGACACCTCTTACATTCTCCCAGCCCAGTTTTGCATCCCTTATTGGTTCTTGCACCAGGTGGGGGACAGCCCCTGCCGTTCCCTAGTCTCCAGTCACAGCTTGAGCAGACCAAGGAGGATAGTTATTCTTTTGCTTGCATGACTGTCATTGAAACAATGTAACACACAATTTGTGATTTCTCCTTGATGTTCTCATGGCCCAAGGCGTTTACAAGGAAATTTGGCAGTGAATTAAGCTAGAAGGGCCAGAAGGATGCTGTCAGGAAAGCAGGATGGGAGTGTGAAGGTGCTTGGAATCCAGTGGCAAAGTAGGCATGCTGCAACCAGAAAGTGATTGCCAAAGTTGATGTTGATGTGAATGGGCTGTTCCATGTGTAATTGAACAGCTGTGGCTGGAAAGGACCTCCGGTGGTCATCTACTCCATGACCCCTGCCCAGAAATCAGGCACATGGGGGTAGCAAACAATCTCTGCCTGAGAGAGACCGGGGAGGCATTAGGATCTGAGTGCTCCACTTGTATGCGCTAATGATACGACCCTGAGCAACCTGATGTTACTCACATGTTGGATATAATTTAAAGGTTGGCCTTGATTTGAGAAAGTGAATTGACCCAGATGACCTCCCAAGGCCTCTTCCAGCCCAAGTTATGCAATGAATTTATAATATTAGAGGCATAATCATATTGAAATATCTTTTCTTACAAGCTTTGTGTTATATTAATATGTTGTATGGCTCTCAAAGTCCTTTCATATATTTCCTAAACTATATTATAAATGAATCTGTCATGCTTTACTACTCTTTCTCTTGCCAGAATAAGAACAACAGGATTTTCTTTTATAATACTTGTAAAACAGAACATGTGTTAACTGCAAAGGATTGTAATAGTGTTTACTAATTGATTTTCAAAGTAACCTTGCTAGAATAGGTCAGTACTAACTTCATCTTAGAGATAAGAAAACAAATGAGGGAGTAAGTAGTTTTTTTTGAAGTCACAGTTACATCTCAAGGGCATAGTTGTCATTGAAAGTTGTTCCCTTTCTATATTGCTCCAGTCCATACTGCCTCATCGTAGAGCATTTAGATAGTAGATTGTAGGCCAGTTGTTTATGGAAGTGCAACTGAATGTTAAAATCCAACACAGACTAAATTTCCGATAAGGCTTGCTCTCAGGAGTACTTATGATTTACTCTCATATGTAGGTGGATGCACAATTCTCTCACCTGTATGCTGCTTCTTGCCATGGTTCTTTTCTAAGTACATCTAAAGAATTCATTGCTAAAAGGGGCAGTTATGGATGTGACTAAAACCTGGGAAAGCAAAAGCAGGGAAAAGCAAAAGCTCATTATTAATGCAGTGGGTTTGTTTGAGTAAATAAATGGGATGTAATTGCTGCATATTGAAATATCAATTGCTATTGCTACTTGTTCAGTATTATTCCTGAAAATAAGGGTGATGCTTCATCTAAATTAAGACCACATAAAATTCATAGTAGTAGGGTTTATGACTGGCACTTCTATGTGTCCAGCTCTGGAGTCCTCAACATAGAAAGGAATTGGAACTGCTGGAATGGGTTCAGCGGAGGGCCATGAAGATGCTCAGAGGGATGGAGCACCTCTCCTATGAAGACAGGCTGAGAGAGCTGGGGTTGTTCAGCCTGGAGAAGAGGAGGCTCCGGGGGAGATCTTAGAGCTACAGGAGAGCTGGAGAGGGACTCTTTGTAAGGGAGTGTAGTGACAGGACAAGAGGTAATGGTTTTAAATTGGAAGAGGGGAGATTTAGATTAGATAACAGGAAGAAATTTTCCTGTGAGGGTGGTAAGGCACTGGAACAGGTTGCCAAAGGAAGTTGTGGCTGCCCCATCCCTGGAAGTGTTCAAGGCCAGGCCGGATGGGGCTTTGAGCAACCTGGTCTGGTGGGAGGTGTCCCTGCCCAGGGCAGGGGGCTTGGAACTTGATGATCTTTAAGGTCCCTTCTAACTCTAACCATGACTGCTATGGCTCAGTGCAAAAAACAACTCTCGGGAGAATAAGTAATTACCTCTAATATGATTAAGGTCTTGCTCCCTGTAAGAGGAGTGAGACCTTTCCTGTTTTTCACATTACAAGACTTTCTCAGCCTAACAGTGTTGAAGAGCTTGACTTGTGTTTGTGACACTGAAGACTGGGCTTGATTTTGATGGATGCTGTGGTGCTGAGCTTGTTAGCAGTTCTTTGTCGTGAGAGTGGCATATTTAAATGAGTGTGCACCTGAGTTTTCCATGATATTACTACTGTCATGCTCAATATAACTTATCCTTTGTTTGCTCTTAAGTTTTTACAACTTGTGTGAATGGTGAAGGGCCATAGAAAGAAGGGACCAAGAAGCAGCTCCACCCATGACTGAGACTCCTGAGTAATCTCAGCACAGAAGCAGGGCAGGAGCCAAATCTGTGAGCTGGAAAGGGAAGCGACTGCATCACAACACTTCCTCCAGCCTGCAAGGACCAGCAGCTCATCAGCTGAGCTTTTATTCGATGAAATTCCACCTTGAAACACACTTTCTGGTGTTTAACGCTGGAAAGTAGGGAAAACGAGCTATAGATCTAGGTATTGTTGTTGAACAGAGATCAAAGGCAAGGATCGATTACTTCTGTTCCTGTAAAAATATGCAGGCAAGCTAATACTTTAGAAACAGGCTCCTGCAGGTCTTGTGGCCACTGCAAAACTTCTGAATTCTTTGTTTTGCTCTTCTAGTAAGAAAGGTGAGAACAAGTGCATTTGTGGGGGAGAAACTTCCTCCAGTCTGCTGTGGCACTTTTCCATGGGAATTAGGGTGGAATGCAGCTCACTCCCTGTTACTAGACAGCCTGATGGAAATCTTGAAGCCACGGGGGAACAGCTTTAAAGAAATCTTATGTTTTTGTGGGCAGAAAAGAGGAAAGAGCGTGGATTAGAGTGCCCACAAAATGTAGTTTTTATCTAACGTGGGGGCTCTTTCCCAAGTGTTAAAAGCACTAAACGCTCTGGTGTGCTGCGATAATTGCTGTGGTATGTTCTGCCCTGTTGATTTCTCATGGAATGGAAAGTGGAGGTGAGGAGAAGATGATAGATAGCACATGTGAGAGGACACCCGATGGTTTCACGTAACTTCAAGAGTTCTAAAACTCTTCCCCTGAAGTTCAGGTACTAGTTAAAGCAGTGTGAAACTAAAGAAGCAAGGGAGGTTTTGGCACCTTGCAGTGATTGAGGAAAAAGAGTTAAATGATCACAATCAAGATGAAATATTTTTCAGGCTATAGACGGAAAAAACGAAGTATCTTTTTTTTCTTTCCCTTGGCATCACTTCTAACCCCGGGACACCTCCATTCCAATTTCTTCTTTCAGAACATAGCTCAGACACTGGTCTCTTTCTGAAAGCTTAGCAGTATCAATGTCAAAATAGACAATGATCCCTTTTCTTCCTCTCTAAAAAATCATCCCTTGAGGAAGAAGGATTAAACACTTTCTCTTTTTTTTGGATAGATAAGATGCTATGACAATGTATTGGCTAGTAGGTTGTGATCTCAAAGCATATACTTTTAAGTGTTCATAAATCAAACTGAAATTATGTGCTAGGAGGTAGCAGTCAGGATTTCTTTAGTGGAGCAGAAAAATGTGTTGGAAAGAAATATGCACAGGCAGGTCAGAGGAGGGGAGAAGAAAATGAAAAGACTGGTTTGAAGCCATTGCTAAATAATGAAAGAAAAGGACAAAAGAAATGGGTTTAGAATTTTACACACTTTTTCCTGAGCCTTTGTCACTCAGATGTTTCATCAGGAAATTGTAAGTAACATTTAAAGTCAGCTTCAAACACCGAATGCAGTCTCAGCTAAAACCAGACCTATATTGCATGTGATCTTACCAGCTAGCTAATACAGTTCAGAGTTTGGAAATTTAGGGCTTAAAATCTTACCTCAAAATTGATCAAAAAACAAGCTAGAACAAGGACAGGATATAACCTAGGAGTAGCTCCACACTTTAAGGAACTTGCTTGGTCCTGACCTGCTTGCTTTTTTGTTCTGATTTTAATTTTTGAAGTGGTACTGTGGTTTGAAGCAGGATTATGAAGGGTCCAGTCTCAGTGTGCTCAGATCCCTACAGATCATCTGGGAGTGGTACAGCTGTAAGTTAACTGATGTCTGTAGATACTGATATTGCCAAATGTTCCTTGAACATTTTGTCAGATGGGATGGGAATTAACATTCTTTATCATCTTTCTGGATATTTATACTGTCAAAAATAGTGTACCATGGAGAGTGTGCTTTCACTTCAAAACTTTGTGATGGAAATTAGTTTTAAAACAAATTGTTTTCCAAGTGAGGAAGAAGTATCTTTGAAAACTGGCTGTGGGCGTCTGACTCGGTGACTCTGTGAGACCCCAGCTGACAGATATGGGACCAGAAGCACAAGAAGCTATAAGATACCAGATATATATGAAGACATATTTATTAAAGAAAGAAATTAAAAGACGTTCTGTATAGCCAAAAAAATCCAGTTTAATTGGCTTAAACAATACGCTGAAACTTGTCTAACTCTGAATTACTACTAGTTCTAGTAAGAGATCAAACAAAGCTTGAAAATCAGTTTAAGGCAAAGCTTTGGGTGAGTAATGGAGGGACTGATAATAAAGTACTTGAACGATGTTGAAATATGATTTAAAAGGAAAAAAATTAACTCATGACAAAGGGACTTTGTGTGAAATCCTTGAGGATAGCACTGTTCACTGCAACACTCATAGGAAAGGACATTGCCTTCACTTAGTCTTTCATTCAGGGAAGCTGGACACCAAGGTGTAAATAAGCTGTGTATATGAATGAATCTCTTTTATAAATATAATAATTACCAATTATTGACATGTAGCCAGAGGCAGAGAAGAGAATGATAGGACTTCTGCTTGATAGTTAAGAGAGGCTATGTGAACTATGAGAGATTAAATGTGATTTGCAACTGAACGTGCAAGGGACACGGAGGCTGCTCAACTGGACCTTGGAGGTCAGTGTGCAAACTGAGCTCCAGAAGGCCAGTCCAGTTTTCTTTAAATCTTCCATGTGCTGCTTAGCAGTGTAGGCAAGCAAAAGAACTTCTGGATCTTTTTTTTGATCACTCCTAGAAGAGTAAAATCAGCTATGTGTGTGGTGCCAATTGCTGCAGTGGGGATCATGTAATGGTTGGAATAGTTCATCTTCTTGTGCAAATTTTTAACGAGGCATCTAAGTTTTCATTTTCCTTGATTGTGAATGAGTCCCAGGCAGAGTTAGATTGTCAACAGGAGCTCCCTACAATCAGCTTTTCAACTAGCTTTAATCTAACTTGAACTGGAGGTGGGGGGAAGCTTGAGTGGGAAAACCACATGTTATTGGGCTAAAAGAGCTGTGCGTAGGAGTGTTACTGGCTCTCTCAGGATAACATGAGGACTCCTACAGAGTTGTGTCAGTTCAGAGTTACTTGCTAAACATCAAAATTCTACGTTCTCAGTACAGTTTAATAATGTTAAAGTACAGGGGGCTTCATTCTGCTGTTTCATGCAGTGGGATGCTGATGTACCTCTGCTGTCATTACCAAAGAAACTGCATTTCATCTTGATGCCACTTCAGCCCTGGAGAACCAGGCAGGGTGACAGTCCATGCTTGGAGAGGCTGAAGCACAGGAGTGGGCATTTGCACTGATAAAACAATTTCTAAGCCAATAAACTGACCGAGTGGCTCTTTTGAAGAAAAATGAATTTGGATGTGTCTGATGTGTGTACCCTTATAACTGGCTGAACAGTGAGTGCTCAGGCTGCGCAGAAAAAGCCATAGCAAATACTTGGTACAAAGCTGATAAGCTGCCACAGCTGCTTGTAAATCTGCTGAGCATTTTGTCACTGAAGACTTTTTTTGCCACCTGGGTAGGAATTCCTCTTTGGTCTAAAATTAGAGCCCAGACTAGAAGGGGAGCAGGGAGGAAATCAGTACACTTTGCTGACAGCCACTAGAGTTGCTTTTTTGTGTGGAATTTTTTTTTGTTGTTGTTTTTTTTTTTTTTTTAGGCAACTAAGAACTGGCCTCAGATGTTCTTGGCTTCTTCCTGCCTTTTATAAACTATGAGATAGGGTGGAATCATGTCTCCAGCTTTGTAGCACAAAGGATTAATGTATGTTTTAAACAGTACATAAAGCTCTTTGAGTGCAGCATAAGCTTGTAACAGTTTGTGATGACCGATGGGCTCTCAGGCAGCTTGGGGAACAGTAGAACTGAAACAACAGTGGAACTGAAACAACAGCAGAACTGTGTAGAGAGCTGGCAGCTCAGTGCCAAACTCCACGTTGTTGATTAAATGCTTTGTCTTTACAGGCCGGGTTTCCTTTTTCACCTCTGGATCTGAGAACCTTCATCGGGTGGAAAAGGTCCACTGGGGTACTCGCTATGCCATCACCATCTCCTTCACTTGCAATCCAGATCATGGCATTGGGGATCCAGTCTTGACATAACTCCTCCAGGGATGGAATATGAGCTCAAATGGAATGAGAGAAGCCCTGCAAAAGGAGAGGAAAGAGGGAAATAACATCTCTTGTAACCTCACGTTCATTTACAATTTCCCAGCTCTATTAATGTATTAGAAAACACTTTGTTTTCATATATCCTTTCACATAAACGTTGCAAATGGTGCCTTAAAGACCATGTTAAATTTGTTGTGTTCTGAAAACTGTTTGTCTTCATGTCCTAAAGGAATAGACTGAAAAGAAGAGTTCCAGAGTGGCCTGGGGTTTTTTTATTACTTTTTAAAAACTCTTCAGTTTAAAAGATAAAGTCTTTTGGACCGTGTCTTGATTTAACTCCCCATATTGCTGCTACCTGCTTATTTAGTCTCTTCAGTTACAGGATGTGTTATTTTGAACATGCCCTCTGTTGAGAGGAATATCTTCCCTGTAGCGTGGGCATTAATGGACAATACACCTGTGGTTTGACTACTGGGACTTACTTGAATTTTTTTTTTTTATTGAATTACTACAGATATTTTCTGCTACAAACAGGGGGTAGTTAATACAAAGTCAGAAACGCTGTCCTCTGCTGGGCAGAAAGCATATTTCTTTTGGATTGTAGATGCTTTGTGCCAGGGAATGTCACTGCATTAGATCCCCAAACTGGAATGCAGTATTCCCAACTCACCCTGTTTTCTTTGGGTCTTAATGAAAATAACCGGTCTCCTGGTTGGAAGCCTGATGTCAGGGTTAAGAGCTCTTTTTGGAGATGGCTTGACCATGGAACCTTGTACGTTAAGTAAATATTAAAAAGAGGTGGGCAGAGATAATCACTGGTCCTCTGGACTCATTGATACCTAGTTCCCAGGTAGGGCAGTGGGGTTTGGGAGGGACACAGCTGAGGAAAAAGCTAGTTTCATTGTTGTTTTTCCATAGGCCAGTTCTGGTCTGTGTGGACTGGATCCTGTAAACCCTGGCTGCCTGCCTGGAAGGGCTGGGTAACAAAACCACATGGACCAGTGGACAGTGGCACATGGGCTCTGAGGGAAACTGGTGTCTACCTATGCTTTAAACTGATATGGTCTCAAGCTGAGCTTTGACTGTAAAACACTTGAAAACATTTATTAATTTGGCCTAAATGTAATCCTAAAACCAAGCTGAAGGAAGGTTGTTTGGGGTTTTTTTTATTGTTGACACAACTTCATCTTCATTGTGAAATACTGTTTTATTTTGTCCAGAACTGCTTTATCTGTTTCAGAAAGTCTCTCAATGGCTCCTTTTGAACTTCTCTTTTTCAGCTTAGTATGAAGGCTTTTTTTCCTATTAACTAGGACCATTAGTCTGTGGTGTTCCTTGAATAATAAATTGCAAGGACTTCAGAGAAGAGGGGATGATTGCATTGCAGTACAGAAAAAAAATGCATAATCTTGCCAACTACCTTGCTTTCTTATTACAAGCAAAGATTTTTTGCAGGTCAGCACATTAGTAAGTAAATAGTAGGAAAACCATATTTTTTTCTTAATCAAATTCTAAATTAGACATGTTGATTTATTAATAATCTGTATAACTTCTCTGAAACTCTTTGGAAATCTAGAAATGACCTTTTTTTTTGTTCTGTTTTAATCTTTTATGGAAAAAATAAGTATTGGGGGGCTTACGCTGAAGCTCAGTGTCAAGAGGAATGATGACAGGACACTTGAACTTGTTCTGTGAGTGTCCATGCTGGTACACCAGCAGGATTATTCTTGTGTAATTTCATTTCTTTGTACTCAAACCTGAAAAAGGCTTCCTTGTCTGTTCTAGTGAGGAATAATTGTTAAAATGGCTGGATGCTAGGAAATAATAAAGTCAGTTGGGTTCCATATTGAAATACTTTCCTCAAAGCCTCTTAATTCTGAGAAATTCGCATTACACCCAGGTTGTAAGTCTATGAAGGCAGACCAAGATCATCAGCAACAGCTTTACTGGCTTGAAACTTGGATTCCTAATGCTGCCTTGAGATTTAAAGGTATGGCCTTTCCAACAAAAATACCTGGTAGCGGAGGAATCTAAATGTGAATGGACCTGTGTGGGTTTGGGTTGGGGTTCCCCAGGTTCCAAAATGCTTAGCTTCACCCTGAGTCTGCTCTGCAGCACTGTCATATAAATTCACCTTTTAAAAGTGTTTCTTTAGTCACGTCTGTCTGTTGTGCAGGCTTTGAGTTGCACAAAATGAAAATGGTACTTTTGGAGATGCCCTCTTCTAAAATACTGCTCAACAGGATCATGTTAAGTTTGAGGAAGAGGAGGATGAGGGGAGACCTCATCACTCTCTACAACTCCTTGAAAGGACTTCGTAGAAAGGGTGGCCCTGGTCTAATCTCACAGGGGATTAGTGATAGAATGAGAGGGAATGGCTTCAAGCTGCAATAGGGCAGGTTTAGGCTGAACATCAGGAAAGAATTTTTCCCAGAAAGAGTGGTCAGACACTGGAATGGGCTTCCCAGGGAGGGGGTTGAGTCCCCATCCCTGAACGTTTCGGAGTGGTTTAGATGTGGTGTTGGGGGATGTGGCGTGGGAGAGAACTCTGGGGAGTGGGCCTGATGGTTGGATTGATCCCAAGGGTTTTTTCCAACCTAAAGGATTCTATGAGAGACCATGGGGGAAATCTCAGCTCATCTTGTCTTGGATCATCTTTTGAAGGCCCTGTGTATTGCAATAGCTATCAAACGTGGTGCATTTATGTGCTGTGAACTGGCTGTCATTCAGAAATAAAGTTGGTATTTGTCTTTTAGAGTTTTGAAGCTTCAGTAATGTGTTCAATACAACGACCAAACCTGTCAAATACAATTTGTAGGGAAACGTGTGCTGTACCTAGCAAGAGAATTCATTTTTTGAAAGCAGTATAATAATTCAGTATGCTGTATGTTTCAGTACCAAACAAGATTTTTCTGTTTGAAGCCTCAATATCCAGACTACTAAAAGCAATATCTAGGTCTGTGAAGAAATTAAACAGCAAATGAAGAATTAAAGTGCAATCTAAAAGTTCCTGACAGCAGCCTCCAGCAGGAAAACAGTAACTGCAGAAAGGCTGATGTTCCTGGGGCAGAGTAGAATTTGCAGAATTCACTGACAATTGGAAAGAAACTTGGCTTAATTTATTTTAGTCCACTTAAGTACTCTGAATAATTTATTGTTTTTAAGAATGATATCTCTTCCCAGTTATGGGCAGAGAGTTCTGAATTTGAAAGACTTCAATTTCTGTCTGTCCTCTTCCAGGTTCAGCCTGTCTGTTGCTACTGGGAGATGCAGTGCTGTTTCTTAGAACTCTGATTACACCGAGGACAGGATTTGTTCTGTTAAACCAGCATAAATCTGACAACAAGCTGCTGCAGACAAGTGCTCTTAATTGAACACATGGTGACGGCAGAATTTGGCTTGATGTTTTCCAGTTGCATGAGAAACTTTGTAAAGAGCCCTCGTGGTTCAAACAAAGCAAAGAAAGGTCAGTACATGTGCAGTGTGAGTTGGGGCTGAGTCCTGGCACTAAATTTCCAGCCTTGTACCTGACAGCAGACTTGTAACAAGTATCCAGGAATGTTGGTTTGTATTTTGAAAGGAAAGTACTTGTAAGGAAAGGTAAAGCCTGCTTGTGTGACAAGTCCCAGGGTGAAATAGAAATACAGACAGGAGAGAAACTCTACTAAGAGATTGAGCAAAGTTTCCTGAGGACTTCTGAGAAAATTGTACTACTTTGAAAACTACCCTTCCATTCAAAGGTTTTGGGGAATATCAGGAACTTTTGTAAAATTAACATGTATGTGATCAGATTGGGTCTTTAGTGTAAACCTGTCAATCCTGTAGCATGCATTTTATCTTAAGTTTTTATTCCCTATGACACAATTCTAGGACATCTGAGTGGACTTCTTGGCATTTCTTGTGTATAAAACTTTCACTGTGTAAGCAGTTGTGGAACCATGGGTTTCCCATAAATCAGCTGGAGGTTCGGAAAGGTATATTGCATTGGGATTCTCCTGTGTAGCTGTTGTCCCCCTGAAATATTCTGACCTCCATCTAATGAATTTAAAGTCCAGAAATGTTTACCAGGGTACTCTTATTTGCAAAAAGTTTAATTTGGATTTGTAGCAGAAATTTAACTTCATGTCTTTATAAGGTCAATATCTTAACAGGGTACTTTCCAAGGTAAAATGTGTACATAATTATGTGCACACTAAAATAAGTGTCACTGAAATAGCATTGATAATGACTGTGCTGTCAAGAAAATCTGGTTTTGTTTCTTCAGTTGTAATTCCTGGTACATTTGAATTTCTCTTTTATAGCTTTCCTTTCCCCAGTAAATTGAGATGACTTTTTTAATGCAGAGTTTTTAATGTAGAGTTCTTGACACTCCTTCTATATCCAGATGTCCTTACAGTGTGTTCACACGTGAATTGGATCTCTCCAAGATGCTCATGTGTACCTTTGTACAATAATTTTGTCTTCTGTGAATTCTGGGAATAAAACCAGGAAGTGTTGCTGGAAGGCAGGAGGAGGAAAAAAACCTGTTGAGGAGGAAAAAAACCCAAACCGAGCACCATCCTCCCCTTCCCTCCTCCAAGATAAAAAAATCATCCAACTCCTGTATCTGCTTTTTGAGACTCTTGTACGGAAATCCAACCAAGCATTCCAAGAGAAGCAGAAGAGCTATTTCCCTTCTGAACT
The DNA here is from genome assembly GCA_013400055.1 of Nycticryphes semicollaris. Lineage (NCBI taxonomy): Eukaryota > Metazoa > Chordata > Aves > Charadriiformes > Rostratulidae > Nycticryphes > Nycticryphes semicollaris. The sequence continues at coordinate 47,309 of VXBJ01005845.1, forward strand.
GCAGATGCCTCTGGCATGTGTTGATGCCAGAGGGAGTAGTCAAGAAGGCCAACAGCATCCTGCCTTGTATCAGGAATAGCATGGCCAGCAGGAGTAGGGAAGTGATGGTGCCTCTGTACTGGGCACTGGTGAGGCCGAGTGCTGTGTTCAGTTCTAAGCCCCTCGCTACAAGAAGGACATTGAAGTGCTGGAGTGTGTCCAGAGGAGAGCTACCAGGCTGGTGAGAGGTCTGGAGAACAAGTCCTGTGAGGAGAGGCTGAAGGAACTGGGCATGTTTAATCTGGAGAAGGTAGACGTCCTTGCCCTCTACAGCTACCTGAAAGGAGGTTGTGGAGAGGTTGGTGTTGGCTTCTCCCAAGTGAATAATGACAGGACCAGAGGAAATGGTCTGAAGTTGCAGCAGAGGAGGTTTAGATTGGATATCAGGAAGAATGACTTCACCGCAATAGCGGTCAGGCACTGGAACAGCCTGCCCAGGGAGGTGGTTGAGTCACCATCCCTGGCAGTATTTAAGAAATGTGTAGATGTGGCACTTCAGGGCATGCTCTAGTTGATGAGATTGTTGGGTGTGGTGGTTGTTATGGTGGTGGAGGTTTTTTGTTTTGTTTGGTTGGTTTTTTTTATTTATGGTTGGACTTGATCTCAAAGGTCCCTTTCAACCATGAGTATTCAGTGATGGCCTTAGCTCATTCAGAAAGGCAGTCTTCTTGGGAAACTCAGCGAGGACAGCCATCATAAAGCGGTGGGTGATTCTCTGGTGAGTGTCTATTGCTCCTTATAAACACCATGAAGAACTGTGGCACGTTCTGCCTTATCCCTGTTCTTGTATACCTTCATAGGAAGCCGATAGCTAATTTTACATCACATTTGTTGAGACCTGCCAGTAAACTCTCCTAATAATCACCAATTTATCCCTAAATTATCTGTGTAAACACTTCTTGTCTTCCATCTGAGTGTTGGTGACTTGCACTAAAGCTTTTCAGGACAAAGGAAATAACTCTGCTATTTCCAGACTCCACATCATTCTTTGATTGCGTCCACCATCTCCCCTTAAATCACTTATTTAATCTCCCAGTTCTGTCCCAGCCAACTTAAGCTTTTACTTGCAGTGTATATTGAACAGGGTTTATAAGCTCAGTCTGTTATTTATTCATAGACTGGCTTGCTAGAACTGCAAAAGAGCTAGCTTTTTCCTATAACCTCTTTAGGCCGTGTGGTGTATTAATTTTTAGGAAGAATTTCTAATAGTGTTGGAGCTGTGAAGTGTTGCTCAGTTTTTGAGATCTTGCAGAACTCATTTTTGCTGAATACTCTCGTATTTTTCTTCCATTACAGGTATTGTCTATACTTGAATCACTCCCCTTTATTTCAGAGATATTTATTTCTATCTTGCCTGTTTTCCTATATAGCTGAAATAATGCCAAGAAGGGATCGTTGTTGTTTGCTGTTGAGCATTCCTGTCTTTCAAATAACTTGTGGAGAGTGAGTACTGCATTTTAATAGAGATACTAGGGAAACTGACTTTCCCCCCGACTTTTTTTGTCAGTTACTGTCTTGCAGTAAGGAACTGCTTGTAGAGCTGCTCCTTTGTGAACCCTTACTGATTTTAAAGGGATGCTAAACATGTAGATCAGACCATGGATTCACAACAAGAAATGCCTCGCTTGGATGGTTTTTACTGTGAAATCAACAAAGCAGACTGGAAGTATCATCTCCTTTATTTTTCAACCCTTTAGATGCATCCAAAGAAAGCAAAAAATCTCAAAATGTCTAGGTTTACTGCTAGATAATCCCAAGGCTGTCTAAGGAGCCTGGACTAGTTGAATCTGTGAGGTGTATTACTACTAAAGAACTTCACGGAGACTTCACACTGAAGACTTAGTGGTGTAGAAGCACAGAAGGAGTATGTGCCTCTTTTTGAAGGAAATATTTTGTTTATAGATAGAAGCTGAGATTTATGAAATGTTCCTGTTACTTGTTTCTGGAAATGCTTGTAAGAGGCCTCCAGCATTCATAAAACTAATTTTAGAAAAGTATACCCTTCCTATTCTTTTAACAACCAAAAAAAAAAACAAACCTGGGTTACTGAGGCATGAATTTTCTGGACAGATGTCTTGAGAATTTGTCTCATTGTTCTTCAGTTTATGCAATTATGTGAAGCTGTTTGTGTAGGTGCCTGGGCACTCTGCTGCTGACTCCACAGAAAAAAAAGTCAATGTTTTCTTCCAAGACTGCTTTTCCCTGTGAATGTCTCTGGGTGGATTCACACCTTGGAGATGACCACCTCAGCATATTAACTTGCCAGCCAGAGCATTAAACCTGTGGGGAATAAACAAGGGTAGGTCCTAATAGAGTGGTTCTGCATGTGTTGGCTCTGGGTGGTAGTTTCTTCCATTTCCTCTAGCAGGCAGATGTTTTTCTTTTTGATTTATGTTACTGAAGAGGAGATATGTTCTGGGTGTCCTCTCTGCATATCAGGGCTTCAATGTGATTCACTGAATAACCCCATAAAAAGGTCACGTGTTACTAGGTGATTCAAAGCTTAAAAGGCTGCCGTGAAGGCAGACAAACTCTAAGCCCATTTATTCCTAGCGCTTCTCAACACAATAGTAGTGAGAGAAGTGATCGTGCATTTGGAATATTTCTACTTCACTATGACCATAATGTGGGGTTTTTATTTTAAAGGAAGTGATAGGAATTAATTAGGCTGGCATTCCTTTCCATGGGGAGGAAGATGATCAAAATAAACTCTTGTTTACTAGTGTGAAAAAAGAGATATAACAAATGTAAGTCAAGCAGAATGGTAAGTTAAATTTAAGATGGTGTTAGGCAGTGAGCTGCTACAGGAGATTTCTCCCACACTGAAACATCCATATCGGTGTTAAATGGATGTCCCCGGCCTTCATTCTGTTTTATTGCTTCATTGGAAGATCAGACAAAGAACTGAAAACCATGAGCTCTCAGACAGCAAAGCTCTTGCTGTTAAAACCCTTTACGAAACTTTCAACTTTTTTCCTCAATGCTATGTACTAAGCTATTTATCCTGTCCATATTTTGTTTGAATTAATACTCAACATCAGAGTATGCTAAAATAAGTTGTTGTGCTGCACTCTTCTATTTAAGAAAGAATGAATTAAGCTTTCTTCTGCGTGTGTCTTGTGTATCAGCTGGGCCTCTTTTAGGTCATGGTGTCTTCCATGTGTAGCACTTGTCTACTTGTCTATTGAACCTTTTCTGGCACTGGCAGAATTTAGACTTGTAAAAAGAAATGATCCAATAAGGAATTAAGACTGAATTAATAAATATACAGAAGTATGCAGAAATTTTCCCCTTCGGGGGAGAAGGAAAAAAAGGTTTGAAAAAAACTGGGTTTTGTGAACCATAAGAAAGGATATTTTACTTATTTTGTAATAATTTCATTGAGGTGTAGGGCACCCATTCCTTGGTGCTTCTCCATTGAGATTCTTCTCTATTCATCCTTGCACAATATCTGGAAATCTAGTCCCTCCCTGCTTATTCTCCCTTTCCAATGTCTTCCATCCAGACCACATGCAGGCTGGAGGAATCTCATCTCCATCTCAGCAGAGGCACAAAATAAATGCACATGGATTTCTCAGGAAGGCTGTTCCCCTTTCTAGGGGAAGCAGGGTCACTTTTTATTAGTGCCAAGAGCTTTGGAGTCTTCCGTCTTCACAGCTGCCTGCCTGCTACCTTTCAGCCTTGGTGTGTTCATCTCAACAACTGGAACTTGAGACCTCTTGACTTTTTTTTCTCAATGCTTTCAGCATCTCCAGTTGGCTTGTGAGTCACTGGATTCCAGCATTCTGCAAAAATTATCACTTTCAATACACATTAAGCATGTTTCAGCTCTGTACCTAAGACTTGCATTTAGGCTTTGGCCAGGACATTAAAACTTGTCCTCTTCCAAATCATTCTTCTTAAATTAAATACTTCAGTCATAAAGCATGCACAGGCGGGCAATAATCAAAAGCCTTTCCATAACTGAATTGTACAGGGAGATGCTCTTGAGATGTTCAGGTCTAAATTAATTATTCTTTCCTCTGCTCAGGGCAGCTTTGTGACTTGGTGAAGGTGTTTGACAGCAGCTCTGCTCTGTACCTGACTCCCTGCAGTGGGAGCTGGAATAGTACTGGAATTGTGTGTACACTTACAAAGGCTTATATATAAAAGTTATATATGTGGCAAGCCTCCTAAGGGATGGTAATATCCTCTTATTAGACCATTTGGTGGAATTGAAAAAAAAAAAATCCAACAAAAACAAAAAACACACAAAAAACCACCAGAAAGCTTTGAGCCGTAAATCCATTCATTTCTAACGAATGAAATAGAGTGAATGAGTACGTGTATCAATTAACTTAAAAAGTAAATGTTGTTCTCTGCCCTGCCCATCAGTTGAACAGGGTTACTGGACCTTAGTTTTCTTCGTCTTCTGGTTGTGGATGGATGTGCAGGGGATGGATATGCAGCAGGGGAGGATGAGGCGCTGGCGACGGCTTCATTGGCATATGGAGAAGACAGAGGTGGGAATAGGACTAGGAAATTGCAAAATCTTTTTAAATAAACAAGACTTTAGCTCTCTAATAGTGCTGGCACATTTGTTGAATGCCTTTCTGAGCAGTGCAGCTGCGCCAGGCTATCACTCGGGAGACAAGTACTTTCCTGTTGTGTTCAAGGCCCTGAGAGGCGAGGACAGTGTGAGCACATCTGAGCCACCTTTGCTCAGGGAGCATGCCAGTGGTTCAGGCTGATATCAGTGAGAATTAAAATCAGGTTTGAAATTAGCTGCCTTGAATTTGAGAAAGGTTATTTCGTTGGAAAGAATGCAGGTGTGGAAAGAATGCTTGACTTAATGAGCTTATCCAGTCTCAGTGTCCTTCAAAGTACTAGGCTGGCCATAAATATTTAAGTAAGCTCTTCTTAGAGGTAACAGCCAAGAATGCTTCCTAACCACATGAGGATTTACCATTCTTCAACAGCTAAAAAGCTAAAACTAACCTGAAATATGAAAATTCCATAAACCTGAGCATTTTGTGACATTGGTGTATTGCAGCTAAAAGCCAACCTCTGTATTTGGGCACAGGCTTAAATCAGCTCTTTGTAGGAATGTTTGAGTGACTCAGGTGAAGATTGCTAGTCCTCTGTATTTCTGCAAAATTGTTATTATGGTACCTGAGTTAACTGCAGACTTTCCTAGTCTTAATCCCCCTCAGGGACTGTTCCTGTTCCTGCCTGATGGCAGGGGAAGGTTTCTACTGGGGCAGTGCCACCAGCCTGCAGGCACCTCCCCATATCCCGATGTAGTTCCCCAGCACCGAGGGTGTCAGCTCCACTCCTTCCAGGAGACAGTTTCTCTAAACAGTGGAGATGGTGTTTATCTTCAGGGCCAGGTCCAGTTTATGTTGGGTCTTAAGAAGCAGTAAAACTGCTGCTTACAAGAATTCTGACTGCACACGCTCCTGCATAGGAAGCCAAAAAAGCCCTTGTGTGCCTTGGTCCCTCAGAAGGTGGGTGGCAGAGACCACCCCAGGAGGAGGCTCAGGGTATGGTGGGGGCTGGATGGTGTGTTCTGGCTGGTGAGTCTGAAATGCAGTCGGCATCTGGGATGGGGAGGACACATCTGCCAGATCTGGAGACTAAGGAGGTGGTGGTAGCAGAACATACTCTATGGAGGAATGGGAAATTATATTTGGGCTCTTTTGTGGGACTCAGCAAGGTATTAGAGGTGGTGGGGTGAGAAGGATAAGGATGGGAGATCCTGCCGCTGGAGAGGTGCTAAGAAGGAGCAAATGCCAAATCTGGGTAATGGCGAGTAAAGACCAGCAAGGTCTAATATCCCAAATGCCATTTGGTGGGGACTGATATCATGTATCCCCATTGTGATGGGGAAAGGTAAAACTGACTGATGGCCCAGGGACTTCAGCAGAGAGTGGGGACCCTTCACAAGAAGAGGCTGTAACAATTTTTAAGAGAGATTTCACTTAGTACTGAGAGTTGAGATCAGTTTGAAGCACTTCTCTGTATTGTTGACTTTTTGTAGGCCCTTAGATACTGTTAAGGGAAGGAGACTGACAGGAGAGACAGAAATTTTATGCTACCCCAGTGTGCAACAGAAAGATGCTGACAGGGACACTCGGCAGGAAGAAAAGATCCTGACAGTATTGCTGTCATTCTCTTCCCAACAAAGGACCTCCAAAATCCAGCAGAAAACCTGGGGGGATGGAACCATAGTGTGGCTGCCTCAGTGGCACACATCCAGAGAAACCTGAGAGATGTCCAGCAGGAAGGGCCAGGAAATACTAAGGCAAGACTGAATGGTTAAAACTGATTTTTAAAATTAGTTTAAATTTAAAGCCACTCTGGAATATGATATGTTTTGCCTAAAGCCTTATTTCGAATAGTTAGAAAAACTGTAATTAAAGAACCATTTTGATTAAATGCCCCTTTCTTGGCAAGCCAGGTGAGAGAATGGGACGGGTGACTGTCTAGCAGTGTGGCTGAAGCCATGGGGTGTCCCCAGGCTGAGCACTGGTGTGGGCAGCAGGAGTCAGCCCTGCTCCTGGGGACCACCAGCCCAGCTGTGCCATTATCTTCCCCAAAATCACTGCCCTGGGACTGGAAGTGGCCCCAAGTACAGCAATATTAACACAACACCCCACCCCCCCACCGGCATAACTTACACAGCAGTGATGAAATTAAAAGTGAGGGAATGAATGAAAGTCACTTGTTATGTTACTGATGCATTGTTTAATTGCTTTGCTAAAGTAGATTTCACAGCTTTACTAATTTAGAATAAACTACTAATTGAAGAGAAAAGATTAATTCTAGCCCACATGTTAACTTGATTCTTTTCCTTGTGGGCAGGGAGAGAATATTCCATAACACTTCTCTGCTTGGAATCACAGGATCTCTTGAAGAGCCTTTTACTCTTACTGAAGAAAAATAAATAAATAAAATTTAAAATCTAGTAGATCCCACCAGGAGCTTCCTCATTTCCTCAGTAGCCCAGACTCAGAATGGATGAGCTCCATTAATCTGGAGCAGTTTAGCAAAATACTCAATTAAGGACCTAGGGGAGTACTTGACTAGTTATCATTCCAGATCATTTGTTCCGCCTCTTTGAGAGTTACAGCCCTCAACAGGTTTAGATTCCATTTCATTCAACAGTTTTGTAACCACGGGTAACTGCAGAAATGACGTTGGCTTCGTGCTGCTACAAGGAGGCTGTCAAGGCTGTCAGGTTTTAAAATCAACCTGCTTTGACAGATCTTCTGTTTTGCAGAATTTACCTTGCAGAGTTTGCTCTGAAAAGCCTATGTAACATTATTTTCTTTTTTTGCAGCGTTTAAACTAAAAGCAAAATCTAAGAAGTTCATGGATGTCTTTGTAAAAGACTGTTTTGTCTCCAGACATAAGAGAGTTGGCTTACTCTACTGTCTTCTCTCTAACAGAAAAAATAAGTTTACTTTGTTCTGAAGCATGCTGTGAAGGAGGAGGTTCAGTACAGACTCTTCCTCCTCTTTGTTTTATGTGTACTACAGGCAGGGTTGGAGGAGCCACCAGCTCTTAGAGGCTCTAAACATTTTTCCCATTGGAAGTGCAAAGGGGATAAATCTCCACGTGGTCTGCAAGGGTTTCAGCTGAGTCCCATGGGTGTATCTGCAGTGCTAGTGACACCCAACTGATACTGTGCATGGAGAATATCGTGTGTCAAATTAGTCTAGGACAAAGGATTAAATAATTATTTTGCTTGGGTTTTTAAGTTTGTTCACTAATTGTTTAAAACTGTTGTACTCCTCTTGAGATTAATCTACTTCCCATTTAAAGTCCTTCCCTCAAAACTCTCCCCAAAAGTCCTCACATCCTTTCAGTTTACACCCTGCCTGAATTCTCATACAGATACTTGATGTTCTGATGCAACAGCAAAGACATGGCAATATGCTGTAAATGCTTTCTTTTTGTTTTGAGCACTGCCTTTCAGAGTCCCCAGAACCCCTGGAAGTTTAGGGTTTCTGGGTTCTAGAAAGCATCCTATGGGTGAGAAACTCGCTTGCTAAGCCTTAAGTTATCAAAAACCTCAAGCAGAAGAAATGTGCCCAGCAACTGTGTTAGATCGGCAGGAACAGAAAAATAATCAAGGGCTTGAGAGCTGCTCTGCTTACACTTATTGGGCTCTGTTAAATGCTCATACTTTGTTATTCTGTCTGTAATGTCAATTTTTTTTTTTATTGGATAAAAATTTGTGCCTGAGTACTCATAGGTGAGCTGTTTCTAATTAAACCTCCCACAGGGGACTGCTGGCAGCTTCCAAGAGATCTTAATGCCCACAAACCCACATGTTGCAGCCAGTAGGGAATAAGGACCAAAGCCATGGCACCACGAGGTGAAGACCGAATGCCACCTTGATGACTGAAGTCAAAGACTAGAGAGGAATCATTCTTGCTCCCCCTGTCAGTGTGGGTAAGCAAAGCTTTCCAAATGCAGGGAAGGTGAGCAGTGTTTTGGAAGACTAAATTTAGCAGTGATTAAACAAGCTCTTAATTAACCAAATATTCCCCCTGCTTGCCTTTTGAAATTATTCAATAACTGAACAATTATAAGGAGCTCAGCAGGTAATTACTACCCATTCCAGGCACTGCCCTCACCAACTGCAGCCTTCGAAACCACCAGCTGTTAATGTTCTGGGAAATGAAACGCATGAAGTGCGAGTCAAATAATTGAAAACTCAACCATCAAGAGGACCCCCACAGTTTTGGAGGCCAGGTAAGGAAAACTGCTTCCCCCATGCTGAGTCCTTAAGGGGGTGTAGTCCCTTCCAGATTGAAGAACCATCATAAAAAGTTAGTTATTAGCATGGATTGAAGCTGCAGGATGATGTTTTCATGGATGCTCTGGCAAAGATACAGAGGTTCCAGATGGTTATTCTGCTTCACAAGGCTTTACAGAGCTTCCCTGGGGGTGAACGTGCATCTCTAGAGAGAGAAGCCACTGCTTCACTCACTGACCAGAAAGGAGAAAACAGAAGGTAAAGCTCAAGAGAATGTCAGTCTTTAAAGAGATTTCTAGTTGTGGTGGGGTAAAGTTGTTGGATCGTGAATCCAGCCATTTACTGGTCTGAGCGGTGCTTTAAGCAAGAACAAGCTCAAGTGCATTGAAGCTTTTCACCCGTGCCCTGATTTTTTTTTATTGTTTTTTTTTTTTAAGTAGATTTGAAGATGTTTCACAAGCACTTCTTTTCACGGCCCATCAGCTGTTGGTTTAGCTGTCTAGGGGTGGACAGTGAATCAGATCAGGACAAGAAACAATTATTTTTTTAGCTGGATTAGGAAAAAAAAAACCAACAACCAACCCTATAAAGTAAACCAGCTTAATCCTTTAAAACCATAAGGCTACAAAAACAGATGTACCAGCCTAAATGAGGAGACAGAGAAGGCTGAAGCTGGAGCAACAGTAAAGGAAAAGCTTGTCAAATTATACTCCCAGCTATATAAACATATCTTCTCTAACGTAGTTGAAGGATTTGCTTATAGCACACACACTTGCAGGAATGTGCCCGCTTTCTGATTAGGTTGTGCAAATCAACAGAGACTTCTGCCTTCTCTGCGGGTAACCTGAATCAACAGATTTGAAATTCAAGAGGTATGAATTTTCCCCAAAGCCTTGAAACTCTCTCTGGGGTATTGCACAGTCTGACGGGCTGTGTTTTCAGCTTTAGAGCAACGCAAGCGTGGAAGGAGAGTCCCTGTGAGAGGCTGCACCTTGTTGCTGAGAAGGAAATATAACACAAAGAAAGGACAGAACACATGGAGACAGAAAAAAAACCCAAAACATAACATTAAAGTAAGAATGCCAAAGAGAGCAAAATGCTAAAAACAAGCACGTATTTATACTGAACAAATAACCTAAACAGTCACGTTTGATCCATGATGTTTCTGTTAAAGCCCTCTTCGATGTGGGCAGGAGGTTCTGTCTACAGAGAGTGACGGGAATGAAGTCGTTAAGGCAGGTCCTGAGATGAAGTCATTAATTAAAGACAGACCCTCCCCAGAATAAGCCTGAAACACATGCATCTGAGCTCTGCAAGATAAACATTTACTGAAGAATGAGACACAGGACAAAAATGCCTATTAAGATGCTGCTTTGATGCTTTTTTCAAGATGTAAGCTAATGTGTGCATGCTAGTGAGTGGTGGTTTATTTTTTCCCTTTCCCTGCCTGGATGCTACCAGAGCAGCAGAGATGTCTGGTCCCCTTGTCCCACGGTGCTCTGTCACTCTCACCCCATGCCACGGGCCCTGAGCGCTTGGAGCAGCCCCCACTTCTGGCTTCGCCTGCAAGAGCACAGTAGTGGGGCAAGAAGGGACAGAGGGTTTGCGAAGAAGTCAAGCTGGGACTTGGCTGCATCTCAACCAGGGGCATGTGGCTATCAGATCAAATGCTGCTTTTGCAGTGAGATCCTGACAGGAGGTTAGATTTCCAGAAGCCATCAGTCTCTAGCAGCTGCCAGTGCCCCTCAGGGTGCCCGGCTCTTCCCCGTCCTGTTCTCACTCTGGGTGTAAAAGTTTCTTATTAGAGGTAGCATGAAGCTGATGTGGTATTGGCTTCCTGAGCCTCTCCTCAACCTGAAGTAATGTCTCTCTACTCACGTTAAGATTAATGAGTAGTTCAGTGTGACACCTTAACTGTTCTGCTTCTGCATTTTGCAGGGAGCGTAGCTGCTTCTCCATGTGACTGACGCCCCTTGTGTTCCCAGCCCCGGAGGGATAAAAGGACTCTGATTTTGGGAATGCAAACAGTTTCCTGAGCCTGTGAAGTTATAGATTTAACGTGTTTTTTTTCTTGTCTTTTATTGGAAAAAACCTAGACTTCTTACACCTTTTTTTCTTCCGAGATAGATACTGAATACCCAGAGTGCACAACCTCCTGGCACAGAAAATGCGCACATACATGGATGGAAGCAAAAGAGCAAGTGATGCTCAAGCTCTGTCCCCATCCCTCTACTGTGGTGTCCCTGCTTAAAGCGGCTCTGAAAAGAGTTTTTCCCCAAACAATGGGCACTGCTGGCTGCAGAGCTTCACTTTCTCATGCTGCCTAAGGGAAGCTGCTGCTAAGATAGAGGCACAAAAACAAATGAAATCAGCCAAGCAAAGTTACTGGTCTGTTGTTGGGAATTACTTGTGCTGTGCCTCAGGCACGTGGAGGTTCCTCAAGAGATTTAATCGCTCTAAAAAGAGGCCAACGATGAAATGACAGGGAAGCTCTGCTGTGTTTAGCAATCGGTGATGAGTGTTGGGATAATTCCCTCTATTCAGCCTCCTCTGCACCAAGAATATCTTGGAGCAGGCTGTGGCTTGGGCTCTGCCACGGATGGATGCTCTGTCTTCACCTCCACTGACCCCAGCGCTCCCACCCCTTAACGTGGGGAAGAAGAGGCTGCCAGGAAGCAAAGAAGAAAGATTTTGCTTCCTTACCCTGTCTCCTGCTATTGTTTCTCACCTGAGGGAGGGCTTCAGACAGGGTATTGATACACTGAAATGATGATGCTTTTGTCAGGATACTCATTTCAGCCATCTTCCCAGTGAAGCCAGCCCAGCACCAGAGAAGTTCTGGTGCACAAACCAGAATGTTTGTCCACAAACTGTTGGACCATTAATAGTTAACCTGAACCCCAAATTACCCCTAGAAGGAGAGCTTTCCCTTTCTGTACATAGCACCTCTCCTCCAAGGCTCTCAAAATGTTTCACGCACATCAGTGATGTCTTAACATGCTTGTGGAAAAAGCTTTGCTCTTTTTGAGGCAGTTAATGCCCAACTGCACAAGAATAAGAGACTCCCCTGAGGTCACAATGCAAGTCAGGTGTGATTTTGTAGGAGAAGCTAGGACAAGAAGCTGTATCTTTGCAGATGACACCAAACTAGGTGGGAGTGTTGATCTGCTTGAGGGTAGGAAAGCTCTACAAAGGAACCTGGACAGGTTGGATTGATGGGCCAAGGCCAGTGGGATGAGGATCAATAAGGCCAAGTGCTGTGTCCTGCATTTCGGTCAAAACAATCCCAGGCTCATGGAAGAGAGGCTAGAAAGCTGCCTAGAAGAAAAGGACCTGGGGGTTTTGGTGGATAGCTGGCTTAACATGAGCCAGCAGTGTGCCCAGGTGGCCAAGAAGGCCACCAGCATCCTGGCCTGTACCAGGAGCAGCATGGCCAGCAGTTGTAAGGGAGTGACGGTGCCTCTGTACTGGGCACTGGTGAGGCCTAACCTTGAGTGCTGTGTTCAGTTCTGGGCCCCTCACTACAAGAAAGACATTGAAGTGCTGGAGCGTGTCCAAAGGAGAGCCACCAAGCTGGTGAGGGGTCTAGAGAACAAGTCCTGTGAGGAGAGGCTGAGGGAACTGGGCACATTTAGTTTGGAGGAGTCTGAGGGGAGACCTCCTTGCCCTCTACAGCTATGTGAAAAGGAGGTTGGAGAGAGGTGGGTGTTGGCTTCTTCTCCCAAGTGAATAATGACAGGACCAGAGGAAATGGTCTGAAGTTGCAGCAGAAGAGGTTCAGATTAGATGTTAGGAAGAATGATTTTACTGCAAGAGTGGTCAGGCATTGGAACAGCCTGCTCAGGGAGGTGGTGGAGTCACCAACCCTGAAAGTATTTAAGGCACATGTAGATGTGGCACTTCAGGGCATGCTCTAGTGCCCAAGATTTTTGGGTTGGGTGATTTTTTTTGTGGGGTTTTCTGGGGTTTTTTTGTGTGTGTGTATGGTTGGACTTGATGATCTCAAAGGTCCCTTCCAACCACGAAGATTCTGTGAAGACTTCTGACCTCCCCCATTTCAGACCATCTCTCTCTTCAGCTCTGAGTGTGAGTGCTGCCTTGATAGGCATCTTTGACATCAAAAACCTTGTAAATCTCTTCTGGATTTTATTAGCTATCTTGCTTTAAGCCTGCCTGGGTTATTTATCAACAGTACTAGTGCTTTTGGGATGAATGGCCTGTGAGCCAGCAGGTGATGTGAAGGAAGATGAATGCACTCACTCGAGTGAGACCAGATAACTGCTGCCACTGCAGGCAGGAGCCAGGCGGGTGCTGCAGGCTCCCCATCTCCTCCTGCTGCCGTTCCTTAATCTGAATCCTGCCCAGTGGCAGAAAGCAGTTTTCAAAATGCGGTGGCTGGACATAACTAGGGCTCCAGCTGATTTTATAATAATGCCATTCCTATGAGATACTCCCTTCTACAGTGTTAAATGAAAAGAAAAAAAAAATCTGTTACGAAGAAAAAGCAGAAACTCAATTTAAATCAGTGGGGTTACTGGGATTTTGAGCAGTGGAGCGCTGGGAGCTGGCTGTCAGCCCACGCTCCCCAAAGGGAGGATGCTGCAGGAGCAGCTTGTCCGGTGGGACCTGCCTGTCACTGAAGGTTTGGGTGTCCTCTCTCTGCGTGTGTCTTCAAGAGTGCCACTGTCTCTCCCCTTTTAGCCTTACTGCATTGCACTTAATTTACCTTCTCCATCCTTCCAGATTTTTGAAAGAGAAGCCTGAGAAGTAATAGCTATGTAGTGCCTTTTCCTGGGAGGCTTCTTGGAAGAACCAGCCTTGTGGTTCTCAAATGTTAAGCTGATATTTAAAAAAACATAAAAGGCATAGAAGTGTTGTGTGTTTGATGGATGTCCCATCAAACAGTGAGGTTTGCAGGAGTATGTGTACGAAGCAGTAACTGTCTCCAAAAGGCTGTGTTTATGGACACACCACATTTAGCTGCAGGAATCTCCCTTGCTTTGTTTGGATGAAATCATGTTTGGTTTTAGTTAAGAATTCAGGAGCTGAATTCAAGATCCCAACAGGAATGCACTAGGAAAGGCTAACGACATCTCAGAGAAAGATAGTACCCTAAACAAGCTGAAACAAACTTCACAGATTTTTACTTCTCCAGTATGAGCACCAGTGTGGTTTTGGAATTGTACCCTCTGCTGAGCACAGCTGATATCGCTGGACAGTTTGATTATGCACAAAATTATTTACTACTTTTCCTCCAGGTATCTGGATGGAGGGGTTTGAGTGGGATCTTCTGCAATACTGAAGTTCAGTCTTCTCTAATACATTCAATGAATGCTTCTTAACTCTTCGCCTTGTTTCTCAATGTTGAAACACTCCTAGTGTTTACAAAAATGTTTCATTTACATTAAGATTTAAATAATAAATAAAGAGAACCAGAGAAGCAGAGCCTAAATGCCAGAAGAATTCTTTAGGATTCATTTCACCCTTCCCTCTTTTAATTGTACCTCTATTGGGTGGGGGAAAAAAAGGAAAATGTTGCAGCAATTTGGCTGGTACCTCCCTACCCAATACCTTGGTACCAACTGATGCATTCTTTCTCTCTGATGTGTTTTCGATACATTCCTAAACAAGGGTAAAAAAAAGCTTGTATCATGATAATAACAATTATTTTAAAGGGTACTTGTAGCCTGTGAAGCTGTTGCTAAAATTTTGAAGACAGAGTAATATATTCCTTACGAACCACAACAATTAACTCCTCTCCAATTCCGCAGAAAAACCTGAAACTAACAGTAACACCCAATATACAGCAAAAAACCCAGCTGGGCTAAACTGTTGTTAGTCACTGGTTCCGGGTGTTTTGGTGGGTGCTGGCAGTGAGGATGCTGAGCAAAATGACAGGAATAAAGTTACTCCGGGTTCGGCACAGAAGGAAAAGGGGGAGAAGAAAGTTAGCACTTGGAAGTAGGATTTCTTTTCACAACAGACCTTTCCTCTTCAGATGTTGCAGTAATATCTTTAAAGGTGGTAAATGCTGCTATATAGTTATGTTGTGCCTTGATTGTGTTCAACTGCTATGTTTAAAAGCCTAAAGTATAAAAGGGAATTTTCCTCCTCAGGCCTCGGGGTGGAAGATTGCTGCTGCCACCAGAGGGACTCAGAAATATGATGGTAAGAGGTGAGCGTCCCCACACTGGCCAAGATTTCCATCAAAGACTTTTTGGGGCTGCCTTGAGGATTTCTCAGGTGCTGTGTTATCTGCTCCCAAGGCTTGAGGACTGTGCTCGGATGTGAGGTTTATGCGCTTTCTCTTCTCATCGTGCTGATGGGGGGAACAGATGATGAATTCAGTCATCCTGCCTGCTCTCCTTGGGTAATGCAACTGGGCAGCAAGCCGTGTGTTTTGTGCCGTGCTCATAAAATCACCTCTACTGCACTGGCCTCCCTGGTATTCAATGATATGCTAAGCACCAAAAATGACTGCTAAAATCAGAGTTGAAACATTAATGATTTGCCCGCGCTCATGATTAAATTGTAATGTGGGTCTTTTGAGCATTTATTGTAAATTTGGTCTTGAAAAGTGAGGAGGAGAAAGACGATCAAAAATTTATGATCGAAGGTGAAGCCTTCAAAAATTCAGGAAGGTTCAAATGGATTCTCCTGTGTCTGGGGAAAACAGTGAATAGTCACTTGTTCCACAAAACCCAGTGTTGTTTCCTTTCAAGTAAAAGCAGAAAAAGTGCCATTGCTGCAGTTGCTACTACCTTAAATTAAAGGAAGGAAAGAGCACTCAGGATGAAACTGCATTTCTTTCACAGTCTGGGGTGTTTGTGGTTTGTTCGTTGTGGTTTTTTTTTTCTTTGTCATAAACCCCTAAGCCCTAAGGGGCGTTGGGAAAGATTTTCTAGTGATTAAACCATTTTCTTTCTTTTAAAGCATGTATGGAGTTTTGCAGTGACAATTGCTGCCCCAATAACAAAATGCTGTTGCCTTCCCTAAAGTTACCTTTTCCCATTTTGCTGAAGAACTAGATGTGTCACTAAAGGCAGCAAAATTCCATTTATAAAAAAAACACCACAGGATTGCAGTGATTTGGGTATGATAAATGATCCCAGGGTACAGGTTGCTTGCCTGAATGCAGGCAAAGAGCAAAAATAAAATAGTTTTCAAGGAAATCACCACACTTTCCTCAGTTACAGCCCGAGTGACTTTCCTGTTGTTACTTCAACCCTGGCCTGAGACACTTCACATTTACCAGAAGTGACAAGAAAGATAGAGTTTGCAAAGTTCCATCACTTGGATTTTGGTTATGTGTCTAGCTCAATTACCGTATGCTTTTGCAGCTCCTGTGGTTGTAGAGGAAAGGCAGGGGTTTAAAGGACCTGGGGGTGTTGGTGGACAGCTGGCTTAACATGAGCCAGCAGTGTGCCCAGGTGGCCAAGAAGGCCACCAGCATCCTGGCCTGTCTCGGGAATGGTGTGGCCAGCAGGAGTAGGGAAGTGATGGTGCCCCCTGTACTGGGCACTGGTGAGGCCTCATCTCGAGTGCTGGAACACAGCCCCTCACTACAAGGACATTTTGGTGCTAGAGCTTGTCCAGAGGAGAGCTACCAAGCTGGTGAAGGGTCTAGAGAACAAGTCCTGTGAGGAGAGGCTGAGGGAACTGGGCACATTTAGTTTGGAGGAGTCTGAGGGGAGACCTCCTTGCTCTCTACAGATACGTGAAAGGAGGTTGGAGAGAGGTGGGTGTTGGCTTCTTCTCCCAAGTGAATAATGACAGGACCAGAAGAAATGGTCTGCAGTTGCAGCAGAAGAGGTTCAGATTAGATGTTAGGAAGAATGATTTTACTGCAAGAGTGATCAGGCCCTGGAACAGCCTGCCCCGGGAGGCGTTGGAGTCACCACCCCAAAGGTATTTAAGAAATGTGTAGATGTGGCATTTCAGGGTGTGCTGTAGTGGCTGAGATGTAGGGTTTTTTACGTATGTATGGTTGGACTTGGTGATCTCAGAGGTCATTTCCAACCATGATGATTCTGTGATTATGGTAGTCCTGACTTATCCCTTTCAATATCGAGGATGGGCAATACCTCTCCCTCACGGAGAAAGTAGTCCAAGCTGCTGTACAGTGGTTTTGCATGGCCTTCATGCAGGGAGATGTGGTTATAAACAATGAGATCCTACCAAAGCCAACCAAATGCCCTCCCCAAAACACTCTGGGTCAGCTGCAGTTAAATATTACAGGTAAGGTAAAGTTTGTGTCAGGCCTGGATGGGTTTCAGTGTTACAGACAGGCAGCAGCAACCCCCTTCCAAAGCTAATTACTAGATTAATTTATTGGCTGTTGTTAAAGGAAGATCCACAAAGACTGTCTCCTCATTTCCAAGACATGAGCACACCCAGAAGAGACAGGGCTTTCCTGACTGCTCTTGTGGGCTGTTCATAAAGTGGGTCAAACCTGCTGACTTTTGGCAGTTTAACTGGTCTGATGGGACAGTAAGAGGGATGTTGTTTATATAATTCATCTTTTAAATTGAGCTCTGGTCCCCAGGACTATGAGTGGCTCCTGAGGAGTGGTGTTTGTGAAGCTCTACACCGTGTCATGCCTTCTGTGCAACTGAAGAGCCATCATTCATCATCCACAGCAGCCTCTTCTGATTGCTGGCCAGTTCTGTGAGTTAAATGGGCTCTCCTCTGCCCCAAAGATGTGCTTTGTGGGTGCCATCAGATTTACTGGTTCCCTCATTAGAGCAACCTCGTGTGGGTTGCCTGCCTCTCTCGGAGCCTGAGAGAGTAGCAGCGCTGGGATGGCACCAGGCTGAAGCATGTACAGGTTGAAAAACCTGTTGAGTGACAAATATCCAATATTTCGCCTTTCATCTGGATGCTCTTCCATCAACCCTTTGATGTTTAATGCCCTGACGACGAGGCACAGAAAGCACATCCCCTACACGCTGTTCATGACGCTGAGCAGAGCAGCAGAATCCCTTCTGGGGACTGATGGGACATCTTGGGAAGTGTGCCCCAAATCAAACCCTTCTGTTTGCCTAAACCCCACGTGATGTTATAAGTGTAGTTCTCATCTGCTCTGCATTTTCATCCTTTTTTTCTAGGCCCAACTCTTTGTCAGCTTCCCTTTCTTATTAATAGTTATGTTTTTATACTGTTTGGCTTTAGATATTTTAATGTGGCTTTTTCTAAAGGCACAAAGTGTATTCCCTAATACTCCTTTCGGTACCTCTGCAGCTCTTCCCTCATTTTCTTCCCCTTACATACCTGTCAATAGGTACACACTATGTCTTGCAACCATTTCATACATGGTAGTCATCCATCCTACAACAGCCTTGTAATGCTGTGGTGGGTACGTGGCTTTCATAGAATCATACAGTCATGGAATTTTCTAGGTTGGAAGATCATCCAGTTCAACCATC
Organism: Nycticryphes semicollaris; assembly: GCA_013400055.1. Classification (NCBI taxonomy): domain Eukaryota; kingdom Metazoa; phylum Chordata; class Aves; order Charadriiformes; family Rostratulidae; genus Nycticryphes; species Nycticryphes semicollaris. Next base: position 65,519 of record VXBJ01005845.1, read on the forward strand.
AACCTAATGCTGATAAAAAACAACAGCCCATCACTAAACCATATCGCTAACCACCATGCCAACTTGCCTTTTGAGTACCTCCAGGGATGGTGCCTCAACCACTTCCCTGGGCAGCCCATTCCAAGGCTTAATAACCCTTTCAGTATAAAAATGTTTCCTGATATCTAATCTGAACCTCCCTGGCACAACTTGAGGCCATTTCTTTTTGTCCTGTCGCCTGTGACTTGGACCTTCTCAAGCCAAGCATTGGAAATCAAGACACATCAGTATGGTGTCACGTCAGGATGCAAATCAGGGTGGTTTTTTTTTTTTTATAGCTGTAAGAAAAATACTTTTTTTTTCTCAGACGTGGGCAAATTGCACGTGCACCACCTAGAAGCAACGCACCATAAGCCTTGGCATGCTGGGCTCTGCCAGGGCGTTTCTCCCACCACACCATGATGCTCCTCAAGAGCAGAAAGGCAGAGCACACCTTGCAGATGATGCACGTGCTCCTGCCTTCCCACCCTGCCTTTTGAGTTCAGCCTTATCTTTGTTATTCTTACAGGGGAGTGACTTCCAGCCTTGGAAATGGGAAGCAAAGGAAAAGTAATGATGAGTTCAGAATGAATAACTGAAAAATTAATTAGTTCCTGAAAAGGTGTTCCTAAAAACTGTCAAAGCTCTCTCTCCCTGCCAATCCCCAATGTGAACTGGGTGTTAGTCCTCCTTTTCCTAAGGAAACGGGCACCGTTAGGTCTATTTACACTATTTATAGGTCTATTAATGCTGCCCTGCTTGGTATTCTACACAATACTGGAACATAACCGAGATTGTAGGGGTTTTTTTGTGTGTGTATGGTTGGACTTGGTGACCTCAGAGGTCCTTTCCAACCCTGATGATTCTGTGATTGTATGACGAAGTGTTCACCTGGGTTTAGAAGACAGCCCTGTGGTTAAAAGCAATACAAGCAATATTAAGGTGACTTACTTTCCGTGCCCTGAACGGAAACCCCAACAACTGCATCTCTAAGAATGCCTGACTCCTGGCACAGGAATGTGCTTCCCTGGTCTCCATCCAACATGTGCCCTGAAGGGTTTATTTTTCTGCTCTTAGTTGAGAGCATAAACCCCGGCATGTTGCTGTGCTGTGTTCTCTGCTCCCAACCCTTGGCTGTGGTGTTGGCACTTCATGCCTCTGCTTTTGCACAAACGTACCCAAAAGTTTGGTGTGTGACATGAGAGGATCACCTGAGGACACAGGACCCCAATAACACTGCAGGACTGCAGCAGGACCTCTCTCAAGTGGATGGGGGTCAGGGTATGGATAAGAAAGTGGAAATGACTGTTCCTTAAGCAAGTACCTGCTGTTTCAGAGGTCCCTGGGCATCACTAGCTGCTGGCAATAGTTTATACTCCTCGTGCTGTGCTTTACTTGTCCCCAGAGTCTGTCCCAGAGCAGGAAAGAGCACAGCTTCATCCCCACAACCACGAGCTCTTTAAAGAACAGCCTCTTCCCCAGAAAATACACCCCCCTGAGCTGGGTGAAGAGACCATGCGAGGGGAAACCTGATGACGGTCCACTTTTTAATCCACATTTATTTTATAAACTGAGGTTTTACAATTGTTTAGATGCTTAGAGGCATCTCTAGTATCTGTGGTGAAGGTTTACTATGAGACACTAAGTGGGAAGAAAATGAGCAAATACATTGAGGCAAAATGCTTTTGATGAAATGTGAATAAATTTGTCCCTTTTATGATGAGTCTCATGAGACAGGATTCAGTCATTTTTCTTAGAGCCTCAAGTCTTTGAGCGCAAGGATTATAAGACATTTTTCTTTCACAGGTAAATTTTCAGCTTTTCAAGCCCTGTTGAGGAACGGACCAACTTTTTTTTTAAAAAAAAATCACTGGCAAATTCAAATCACCTTAGGCAAAAACCTTAAAAAATTACAAGGGTTTTTTTAGGTAATCCTGTGGTTTCTGACAGCTTACCTTGTGGTTTTCGAATGGAGTTTGAAGTGCTGCTGCAATGAATTTTAAAATAGTGACTTTAAGCTTGATGAAACTGTAGTGCACGATAATGTAACAGGAAATAGGAAAAGGGGCTAAAAGATCTCTTTACACACCCCAGAAGCAGAAAATGGTAATGTAAAGGGCAAACCTGAGGCTTGCAGCTAAATTAAGCAATACCAGGCCAATTTCAGACTTTTGTGGTTCTGACCCAGCTGTAGCCCCAGGATGGCACTGAGAAACCAGACAGGAGAAACGGTGCAGAGCTGGAGCTGGGGAAAACTCAGCAAAGCATGAAAAGAGTTTGTGGCAGAACTGAACAAAGTACCCACCTCATCCCAGAACCCAGCAGGATTTGTCCTGGCTGGCTCTTGGCAGGGCCGCCCCCCCCAGCAGCCCTAAGCCAGATGGAAATTCAAACACATCTCGCAGGACTTGGGTTCACGCAACTTCTTGCCCCTAATGAGAGTGACCACCGGGAACAAGTTCTGAGAACCCTGCAGGGCTAAAGGGTCCCAAAGCCCTACCTTGGCCAGACGCTCTGCTGGTCCTGGTGTCTCCGGAGCGCCTCCTTTTCCTCACTTGTCCTTCAGTGTGACCATGCCCAGGGCCTCTGAGCTGTAGTCGTACTGGTTGCTGGAGGACATGGACCGTCCCCAGGAGCACTGCAGGTTGGAGCCCCTCTTGCGAAAGGAGGATGTGAACCTGTAGAAGTTACGGTGCCTGTTGCGCAGGTACTCTCGGTAGTTTTTGGTGAGCAGGGTGTAGAGGAAGGGGTTGATGCAGCTGTTGCTGTAGGTCAGGCAGGTCACCAGGTAGTTAATGCACTTTTGGGTTTGGGTGGTGAGCTGCAGGGAGCTGCTGTAGAGTCGCACCAGCTGCCAGATCCAAAACGGCAGGAAGCAGGCCCAGAAGACCAGCACGATGCTGAAAATCATTATGAGGACCTTCTGCCGAGGAGACCTCTTGCTCTTCTCCTTGTGGGGGGGGTTTCTCTGGGACTCCAGGTAGGTCCTGGCCAGGCGTGTGTAGAGGAAGCCAATGATGATTCCTGGGGCCATGATGCTGGTGCTGAAGAGCACCGTCAGGTAGGTCCGGTAGGCGTCCACACTCCAGGTGGGCGCACACATCCTCTTCACCTTGCCCTCTGCCTTGCCCCCCTCGGTCAGGGTGACCATCAGCATCATGGGCAGAGTAAGGAGCAGCGAGACCGACCAGACGGCCCCCGCTGTGACCTTCCGGTAGCCACGTGACCGCTTCAGGGTGTCCAGGGGCCGGGTGACGGCCAGGTAGCGCTCGGTGCACATGAGGGTGAGGGTGAAGATGCTGGCGTGCATGGTGAGCAGGTCCAGGCTGAGCAGGATGCGGCACCCCAGGTCCCCAAAGTACCAGTCCTGGGCCAGGTAGGTGCAGACAATGAAGGGGATGGTGGAGAGGTAGAGGAGGTCGGCCAGGGCCAGGCTGACGATGGAGCTGTACATGGGGGCGGCGCAGCGCGCCGAGTGGCACATCACCACCAGCGTGTAGACGTTGCCCGCCACCCCGGCCACGTACATCACCGACAGCACCGTCCCGAAGGCCGAGGGAATGAGCAAGGGGCCGCCTCCGGCGGGACCCCCGGCGCCTCCCGCCGCCGCCGCCGCCGAGGCGTTGCCCCCCGCCGCCGCCGTCCCGTTGGGCTCCATGGGCGGCGGCGGCGGCCCCGCAGTCTCGCACCGGCCCCGCAGCTCCCGGCCCCGCCGGCGGCCGCTCCGCCCCCCGCGGGAGGCAGGGCGGTGCCCTCGGGGGAAGGGCTGCCGCCGCCCCTGGCCCCGCCGGGGCTCCCCCCGCCGCCGCCGGAGAGAAAGCGGGGGAACCCCGCCACCCACCGCCGGTGCGGAGCCGGCGGAGCGGGCAGGTGCCAGCCCGGAGGAGGCGGCTCCGTGCGGGGCTCCCGCGGTAGCTCCGGAGACGGGGCGGTGGGGTCCGGAGCTGGGGGGACGACCCCAGTTGGAGAGTCGGCGGGGATGGGCTCCCCGAGTTGGGGGCAAGGGGACACCCCGGTGGGGATCCGGCGGGGATGGGCTCCCCGAGCTGGGGGCAAACTTGGAGCGCTCCGTGCCCCAACCCCGCCAGGCAGATGTAGGCGCTGGGAGCTTCCTAAAAAAGTTTTCCTGGTTGCTCTGCCGTCGTTTGGCTTTTCCCTGCNCAGGTCCAGGCTGAGCAGGATGCGGCACCCCAGGTCCCCAAAGTACCAGTCCTGGGCCAGGTAGGTGCAGACAATGAAGGGGATGGTGGAGAGGTAGAGGAGGTCGGCCAGGGCCAGGCTGACGATGGAGCTGTACATGGGGGCGGCGCAGCGCGCCGAGTGGCACATCACCACCAGCGTGTAGACGTTGCCCGCCACCCCGGCCACGTACATCACCGACAGCACCGTCCCGAAGGCCGAGGGAATGAGCAAGGGGCCGCCTCCGGCGGGACCCCCGGCGCCTCCCGCCGCCGCCGCCGCCGNCCAGCCCGGAGGAGGCGGCTCCGTGCGGGGCTCCCGCGGTAGCTCCGGAGACGGGGCGGTGGGGTCCGGAGCTGGGGGGACGACCCCAGTTGGAGAGTCGGCGGGGATGGGCTCCTCGAGTTGGGGGCAAGGGGACACCCCGGTGGGGATCCGGCGGGGATGGGCTCCCCGAGCTGGGGGCAAACTTGGAGCGCTCCGTGCCCCAACCCCGCCAGGCAGATGTAGGCGCTGGGAGCTTCCTAAAAAAGTTTTCCTGGTTGCTCTGCCGTCGTTTGGCTTTTCCCTGCGGCGATGGGAGCTCGGTCCTTTGCTTCAAGGCATCGGTCAAAGATCTCGGTGGGCGACAGGGAGAGCTGGAGGTTGCCCGGTGTGTCTCAAGTAGACAGTGCGTGGTGTTTCGGCTCTATCTGGAGGCAGACGTAGATAGAGCTGGATACAAACCCGGGGCTGAAATAGCTTCTTTGCTTCGTGGGAATAGCTTGTATTTTGAGTTTTGCTCTGGATAGCATGGCAACGTTCAGCCAGATTTAAATCTGAGCTTTAATGACAGCTGATTCACCTGAAGGGGGTGAAGTAGAGAGTGTGATGGATGAGATTTACAGAGGCAACTTTTCCAGTTAGATAGGAAATCTGGGGACAGTTGCAAAATCAATGAAAGCTTTACATTTTGATCTTATTTTAGAGAAAGCAGAGATTAGGGCAATCCATAGTGAAAGGACAGCTTTCCAGGGGTAGGAGAGTGCTGTATTTCCTCAGCTCCCATTGATTTCCAATAGGAATTAACTGGCTTTTATGCCCTCAAACATTTCTGCTTAAACCAGAGTGCTAAAATGACTGCTATGTATTTATTTGCTTCTTTTAATCCCTCCTCAAAGTGCTTTTGTGCAAACTGTCATCTAATTCTCTGTGGCATGCTACAAAGTGGTAAAACTCTTGTTGGCTCGCAGGAGCGGGATTCAGCCCTATAAAAATAGTGCATTGAATACGCGGCTGTAATTTGTTGCAAAGTTAACACACACACACACACAACTCTGCTTTCCTACCCCAAACTGCTCATGAATGTACGTGTCTCTTTCCAAAGCTCTCCAAATGCTTAAAGCTCTAGTCGATAAAGTAGCTGGTTCAAACACGATTTCAGTGCTGGTGAGGGAGAAAAATCCGAACTGAGTTATTGTCAGACGGGGATTCGCTTTATCAGGTTCAGGTATCACACCGCAAAGTCCAGATCCAGGCACTGAGATGGAGATTTAATTATTTTTTTTCTTTCTTTCACTGGAAGTTGGGACTGTGTCCCGTGCCAGTGCCCTCGGCAGCCCCGCATTCCTCAGCGGCAGCTGGGACCGGCAGCTGGGAATGCGGGCGGATACTTTACTGGGGCCAAATCCTGCCTGCATGGCAGGCAAGGGGATTGACTGCCACAGACTCCCAGTGAGATCCGGGCTTGGCATAAATAGATCCTCTCTGAGAATTAGGTTGCATGCAAGTTTTGCAGTCCCGGCTCCTTTTTGTTTTGAAGCTGTTCTCTGCGCTTTTTTTTTTTTTTTTTTTTTTTCCGGCTGGGGGGG